>JAPKLW010000648.1:123478-309606 GCA_026898455.1 Plectranthus barbatus
ACATGACCTTGTCGATCGACACAATTCGTGTCGATCGACAGACTTTCAACACTTAACCAAATTTTTTGCAAACTTCTCTGTCGATCGACAGGATTCCTGTCGATCGAAACAGAGGCCTAAATTTTGAAAATTCTATTTACAAGCTGGAAATTATTCCAAGGCATGAAATAAATCCTAAAACACCTAAGACTCGAAAATAGACTCTAAAAACTGAAATAAAGCAATAAACTGATGGGTTACCTCCCAACAAGTGCTTCATTTACCGTCGTTAGCTCGACGATACCTCAGCTCATGGCCGGTCCAGATAGTGCACTGCCACAGCTCCAATCTGATGCGGGCTGTAGTACCTCTTGACATGATTTCCATGCACCTTGAAGATGTTGCCATCCTGACCAACTAACTCTACCACACCATTGTTGGCTATGTTGACCACAGTGTAAGGTCCGGACCACTTGGATTGCAGCTTTCCAGGCATGAATCGGAGACGGGCATTGAAGACTAGAACAAGGTCTCCTTTGTAGAATTGTCGCCTCTTCAGGCCTTGGACATGGAATCTCTTGGCGCGGAGCTTGTAAATCATTGAATTTTCATAAGCCTCCTCCCTGAACTCATCCATCTCATTCAGGTATGCAGCCCGGCTTTCAGCCGCAGCCTTCCAGTTCAGATTCAGCTCTTTCATCGACCTCCATGCCTTGTGCTCAAGCTCCACAGGAAGATGACACGACTTACCGTAGACCAGCTGGAATGGTGACATGCCAATCGGGGTCTTAAAAGCAGTGCGGTAAGCCCACAGAGCGTCATCGAGCTTGTATGCCCAATCCTTCTTCATCTTGACAGTCTTCTCGAGGATCCCCTTGATTTCCCTGATTGACAACTCAGCGAGGCCATTCCCTTAGGGGTGGTATGGAGTAGTAACCCTGTGCTTAACACCATAGCGAGCAAGAAGAGCAGCAATAATACGGTTACAAAAATGGGAACCACCATCGCTTACCAACGCTCTCGGAGTGCCATAGCGAGTCACCACATGCTTCTGAAGGAAGTTCACCACAACTTTGGCATCATTGGTGGTAGTAGGAATGGCTTCCACCCACCTAGAAACATAATCAACAGCCAAAAGAATGTAAGTATACCCCCCGAAGGTGGGAAGGGTCCCATAAAGTCTATCCCCCAAACATCAAAAATCTCAACCTCTACCACAGGAGTTTGGGGCATCTCACTCTTCTTAGAAATATTACCCATCCTCTGACACCTGTCACAGTTGGCCACGAAGGCCTTGCAGTCTCCATGGATGGTTGGCCAGTAGAATCCACTAGAAAGGACCTTGAAGGCGGTCCTGTTGGCAGCAAAGTGGCCACCGCTCGGAGAAGAGTGACAGGCCTCGATGATCCGGAAGAACTCAGGCTGAGGCACACACCGGCGGATGATGGTATCGGCACACCGGCGCCATAGGTACGGGTCCTCCCAATAGTAGAACCGGGCCTCTTTCAGAAATCTCTTCCTTTCCTGCGGGGTAGACTCCGGAGGGGGAACTCCACTCACCAAGTAGTTGGCGTAGTCAGCAAACCAGGGGGTCTTGTTGGCATAGTACTCCTTGAGGTCTCTATCCTTGCATACAAAGACCTGTTCATCAGGGAATGTCTCTTGGATCCTCATCTTCGGGTCATCTCCCTCAACTTGGTACTCCAACCTAGAGAGGTGGTCGGCAATCACATTCTCACAGCCCTTTCTGTCCTTGATCTCCACATCGAACTCCTGAAGTAACAGGATCCATCTGATCAATCTGGGCTTAGCATCCTGCTTGGCAAACAGAAACTTAATGGCAGCATGGTCAGTATAAACAACAGTTTTTGACCCTATCAAGTAAGGCCGAAATTTATCAAATGCATACACAACCGCCAACATCTCCTTCTCCGTAGTGGTGTAATTGCATTGGGCAGGGTTCATGGTCTTGCTGGCATAATGAATGACATGGAAGAGTCTCCCCTTCAGCTGTCCTAGAACCGCTCCAACTGCGAAATCACTGGCATCACACATGAGCACGAAGGGCTCATCCCAATCCGGAGAAGTGAGAACAAGAGCAGTCACCAATGCTTTCTTCAAATGCTCGAAAGCCTTTAAGCACTCTGCATCAAAAACAAAAGACACATCTTTCTCAAGCAGATTACAAAGGGGTCTAGAGATTTTTGAAAAATCCTGAATGAATCTACGGTAGAACCCGGCATGGCCTAGGAAACTCCGGACTCCCTTCACATTGATTGGTGGCGGTATCTTCTCAATTGCCGTGATCTTGGCCTTATCCACCTCTAACCCTTCACATGACACCCGATGTCCTAGTACTATCCCTTCCTTCACCATGAAGTGGCACTTCTCTCAGTTCAGGCACAGGTTTGTCTCAGCACACCTCTCCATCACTGTAGCTAAATTCTGCAAGCAAGCGTCAAACGAGCTACCAAAAATAGAGAAGTCATCCATAAAAACCTCCATAATGTGCTCAATAAGATCATGAAAAATAGACATCATACACCTCTGAAAAGTAGCAGGTGCATTGCACAAACCAAAAGGCATTCGCCGGTAGGCAAAAACTCCATATGGGCAGGTGAAGGCCGTCTTATGCTGATCTTCCGGAGCTACTGCAATTTGGTTATAACCAGAATAACCATCAAGAAAGCAGTAATAGGGATAACCTGAAAGTCTGTCAAGCATCTGATCGATGAAGGGTAGCGGGAAGTGATCTTTGCATGTGGCGGCATTCAGAGCTCGGTAGTCGATGCAAAACCGCCATCCTGTGACAGGTCTAGTCGCCACCTCTTCGCCATCCTCGTTCTTCACAATCTGCATTCCCCCCTTCTTGGCCACAACCTGTGTCGGACTCACCCATTGACTGTCGGAGATGGGATAGATCATCCCATTGTCTAGAAGCTTCAGTACTTCCTTCTTCACGACCTCTTGCATGGTGGGATTGAGTCTTCTTTGAGCTTGTCTCTTCGGCTTAGCCTCTTCTTCCAGATTAATCCTGTGCTGGCATATGGTTGGACTGATTCCTTTGATATCTGCCAATGTCCATCCGATAGCTGACTTGAGGTCCCTCAAGACTCGGAGCAGCTTGTCCAACTCTGTAGAACTAAGAAAAGAAGACACAATTACAGGATAAGTGTTATCAGAACCCAAATAAGCATACTGTAAATGAGAAGGAAGAGGTTTCAGCTCCAAAACAGGTGGTTCGGGCCGTTTTTCAGCCTCGGGTGCGGCTGTGTCGGTCGACAAGGCCTCTCTGTCAATCGAAACAGAGGCTACTTCCTTCTTCTTCTTCCTCCTGGTCTGCCTGTCGACTGGTTGGATTTTGGGATTTGTGTCGATCGACAGGGAGGCAAATTTTCACTGCTCGACACTCCAGTCCTGTCGAGCGAAACAGAGGCACCAGCTCGATTTTTTTCTACTTCTTTCAGAAATTGGATTGGCAGAGGCTCCCTTTGGTTCTCCTTTGCCCTAGGTAACTCCTCCTTCACATCTAAGTCCACAATAAAGTCCAGGAGCTCGTCACAGGCTTCATCAAGCTCTGAAAAAGAAAACAAGGAGTGGTGAAGACATTGCTCAAGAAAATCAGTTTCAGCATGCAAAGAAAGCAAAGGAGAAGAAATCACCGGATCAAAACTGTCTATCATATGGCATTCTTCTTTGTAACTCCCATCATCGTGTTTTTGCATGGACTTGAAAATGTCGAAGGTCACAGACTCATTGTCGACTCGGAATGTCAGCTTCCCTTCTCGAATATCAATCAGGGCTCCTCCGGTCCTCAGAAACGGTCTCCCCAGAATCAGCGGGATGTTGTGATCCTCCTCCATGTCTAAAACAACGAAGTCAGCCGGGAGTATGAAATCTTTAACCTTCACTAGGACATCTTCCACAATTCCTCTCGGGTAGGAAATCGATCTATCAGCCATCTGAAGAGTGATGGTAGTCGGCTTGATATCTCCAATCTCCAGTCTCTTGAAAATGGACAACGGCATCAGATTGATGCTTGCTCCAAAATCGCAAAGCACCTTGCCGAATGTCTCTCCACCTATGGCACAAGAAATAGTGAAAGAACCCGGATCCTCTCTTTTCAGAGGCAGCTTCTTCTGAATAATAGCACTGCATTCCTCAAACAGGTTCACTGTCTCGTGCTGTAGCATAGGTCTCTTCTGCGTGACCATATCCTTGAGGAATTTGATGTACCCCGGCATCTCCTGCAGAGCTTCCACGAGAGGAATATTGATGTGCACCTTCTTCATATTCTCTAAAAAACGTGCATACCTCTCATTCACCTTTTTCTTGGCAAATCGCTGCGGATACGGCATCGGGGGCAATTTTTCACCCTGACCTGGCAGCCGTGTCGATCGACAGGGGTTCTGTCGATCGACAGAACCTCCTGACTCGTTTTCTGGTTCTGGACCTCTATTTCGATCGACAGGATGTCTGTCGGTCGAAACAGAGGCTTCTGCCTCGGATTCCTGCTCCTTTTCACTCCCTTCTTCGGCCTCAGATTCGGCCCCTTTGTGTTCGGGTCCCTTGTAAGACTTGCCACCCCTCAAAGTAATGGCATTGACCTGATTCCTCTGATTCTTCGGATTGGCCTGAGTGTTGCTCGATAATTGCCCTTGTTTATGTTGTGCACCAAGAGATGCGGCAATTTGGCTGACCTGCGTCTCTATGATCTGAGCATGTTTCTCCACTCTATCAACTTTGGAGTTGATACCTTCCACTTCTTTCTCCAAGTTTCCAACTCTCTTGTCAGACCCCTGCATGAATTTGGCTAAAATTTCCTCGAGGCTCAACTTCTTCTTTTGCTCAACAATTTCTCCATTCTCCACCTTGAATCCAGCGGGAGGTTGCTCGGTAGCTTCAGGATTTGAGTATGAAAAACCTGGGTGATTCCTTGCTCGGTTGGGATTGTAGCCTTGATTGTAGTTCTGGTTGTAGCCTTGGTTGTAGCCTTGGTTATGAGAATATCCACCTCTGTTGTTGTTCTGATAGCCACCTCTTTGGACAAAGTTGACATCGGCAGCAGCAGTCTCACCGGAAGAGGACGGAACTGGCTCGACAGCAGCAATGGTTCGTCCAGATTCCATCTTGGCGAAGTCCTCTCTCAACTTCTTGATCTCTCCCATTAGGTCTACCTCGGGCTTTGCTACCTTCTCCACGGCCTTGACTGGCTCCTTGCGGCTGCTAGACCATCTTTGACTGTTAGTTGCCATCTTCTGAAAGAAGGCCATGGCTTTCTTGGGACCCTTAGTCATCACAGAATCTCCCAATGTGGAATCCACTAGTTCAACAGTCTTCTCATTTAATCCTTCATAGAAGGTTTCCACTTGATCTGCCAAACACAGATTGTGACCAGGACACAACCGCAGCAACTCCTTGTACCTCTCCCAGGCCTTGTAGAAATTTTCATCGTGCCTCTGAGCAAATCTCATGATTTCCTTCTTCCTTTGCCTGATGGTGCTTGGAGGAAAGAAATTCATTAAAAACTCGTCCCTCAGTTCCTTCCAGGTGCCGATGTTGGACTTATCCAACGCAGTAAACCATGACTGGGCCTTGTCACGCAGAGAAAAGGCAAAGAGCCTCATCCGCATGGCACTCTTGCTGACTCCATTGATCTTCACGGTGTTGCAGAGCATGATGAATTTGTCAAGATGAGCATAGGGGTCCTCAGTAGCTCGGCCCCCATACTGACTCTGCTGAACCATCTGCACCAGGCCAGTCTTCAGCTCAAAGTTATTGGCATTGATGCCAATGCTGAAATCGGTCTCCTGGAACTTAGGTCTGTATCTCTTCTGGATAGCATCTTCATCCTCGTCAACATCAATCCCTGGGTCATCATCCTCATCTTCATCATCTGAGGATTCCTCAGGTGGATCGTTGTTCCCTTTTCTGCCTCTTTCCTGCTCCAGCATAACCATACGCTCTCGCATGGCGTGCATCTCTCTCAAAAGCTCAGTTGTTTGCTCGGGAGTGAGGTTGGGAATGTTCTCTTGATTATTGTCGGCCATCTTGACAGTTTCACTGCTGGAAGCGGCTTCCTCTCGGTGTCTCCGGCTGTTGTTTCTTCTGCACGTGGTCGATAGGAATCGGCTCCTTACCACTCCTCCTTGTGTGCATTAACTACCTGAAAATCAGTTACGGGAACAGTGAGTATACTCAGAACAGCAATAAAACTGAATTAAATTAACTAACACACGAACTGAACGAGAAAAACAGGAAAAATCTGAAAAATAGATTCTCTGTCGGTCGACAGAAATATTTTCGATCGACAGAATTTCTGTCGGTCGAAATACAGCCTGTCGGTCGAAACAGAGGGAAAAATTAAAGGGAAAAACTGGCGAAAATTTTTAAAGGAAATAATAAGAAATTTTTGCAAAAACTGAAAGGGAAATTAGAATTAAAATTACAACTTAAATCAACAACCCTAAACAGATTCAATAACAAGATAATTCTTAACAATCCCCGGCAACGGCGCCAAAATTTGATCACTATTTTTTTTTATGATTTTTTTATAGTGTAGTGACAAGTTAATATTATCGATCCCACGGAGATTGTAATAGCGAACACCTCATATACTGAACCATTTGTTTTCGGTTTGTTGTCCAAGTAAACAGAAATTTGAAGGGTTTTGGGGTTTAAAACTAATTTTGCAAGAAAATTAAATTAAAGCAAGTAATTGAATAGGTTTTGAAAACTTCTTGAGAAAAGTTCAGATTCCAGGGCAAGTTCATGTCAAGAATAGCATGCAAGGGAATTTCATCGATCAATTTAAGATAAAGATTTGGTGGAACATCAGAAAAGTATTACAAATTCCAGGCTTTGGCAATTCATAAAGTAGATTATCAATTTCCTATATCCTCTCGGTCTCTAGGAAAATTAACAACTCCTCAAAACATCAGATTTATTCCTATGGATCTAATTCCTCTTTTCAGACATAATTAAAATCCATATTAAAAATTCTTAAATCCATTAATCAATTTTCACTTTGCAGTCTCAAATTAATTAATTATGAAAACCTAATTAAATGGCCAATTCAATCAGATTTGAAAAAGCACAAGAATTATTAAACCAATTAAAAATATTGATCGATGTAATCACCTAAACACGCATCCAAGACAATCACATAAGCCCTAGAATCTGAATAAGGATTTACCTACTCATATTCATGTTAAACATAATCATGAAAGGATAAAACCTGTAATAAAACTTCATAGAGAAAACAAGTCTTGATATTGCATCCAATCTTCAAAGGTTCGAGTCCAATCTCACCACAAAGCAAAAGCAATTCAAGAACAGGAAAAACTCTAGGGTTCAAGTCTCCAAAAACATCATCCATGGCAAAAATTGCCTAATAAAATAATATATACTAGGTTTAAATTGTCCCAATATGGAAATAAATTAAAAACAACAACTTCCAATTTTTCCGACCCGTATTTCGATCGACACCACGCCAGTCGATCGAAATGGGTGCTTCAGACTTCATCCTTCGCGTTGAACTCCCTGTCGGTCGACAAGCATTCTGTCGACCGCTCTGAACTTCCCTGAACTCTCGATTCTTCATGTGCCTCTGTTTCGATCGACACAATGTCTGTCGATCGACACAGAGGACTTCACCAAACGGCTCTTTTTCTCACTTAGCCAATTTTTCTCCCAAAAACCTGTATTTTTCAGCATGACAAGCAGATTAGGTACAAAAGTCATGCGATGCTCAGAATTCAAAGTAAATACATCCTAAATCTATCAAAACAACGAGAAAATCCATAGATAAGTGAACGAAATAGCGCACTTATCAGTAACCCATATCAATTATTTTCATAACTTGATTGGATTGATCAATACAGTTAAAGTCACCAATCATTTGCATTTCAATGTATGAGTAATTTGTATTCACTCATCTGGTCAAAAAGAATGTCGATTGGCATGCATGTGTTCATTTCAGCATACTTTTTACGTTAATTTGACTATATTGCAAGTGAAAAGGTTGGAAATATAAAGCACATTGGATAAACTTCAATATTTAAAAAAAAAAACACGGAACCGAACTGTTCAAACCGAATTCGGACCTGTGTCGGAATCACATGGGATGGTCGGACTAAATCAGACACGGGTTGGAATTGGGTCAGTATCTTGACCCAATTCTGATCCGATACCGACTAGATTCTGACCCCGAATACAACCCAATTATGAATCAATTCCGACCCAATTCGCGCAAGACTAATGTAAAACCCGAATCTAAACGAAACTGACTCGATTCCTTCCAACACACATTTTTAATTTATTTCCACTTATTTTTATTGGTCTGATTGGTTAAAATTTTATAAAATTCATTAAATATACATTTTGGGTAATGATTTAATCATCATGATAATAATAATTGCATCAGTATATACTTAAAACAAATCCCCATTTAAAATATTGTACTCTTTTGAATATTCTCATATGTGATAACAAATTGGATATTTGAAAATGTTTCCCCTATGTATATTATGATCATTCAGCAATGCACACACTGAGAAAGTCTTGGTTTGTGGGATTCAGGTTCGCAGGAATATTGTAAATTGTATGCATGTTTGTAAGTAGAGTACCATGAATTTGACATTTATTGGTATGAATGTCTTAATATTTTTATTGGTGGATGTTCACAATCTTAGAAACAAAACCAGGTCATTTGATTAATTTCTTCTCCACCCATCCCACTACACAGTGACTAAGTCTGCATTTTTTTTTTTTTTTCAGAGAAAAAACTTGATTATATATTATATGAATTAAAACTCATAAAAAATTTACATGGTGAATTGTGAATGTATTTGTTGCGCCTTTTTATTGAATAAATGAAATGTTGTAATTTTGCTCTATAATTATATTGTATTATTATGGTGAGAATCAAGCGATAATAATTTGAAAAGGAGATGCTATGCATAGGGGTAAGATGCATGAAGATAGTATGGTCATATGATGTCATGTCATGAAGATACCATAATCTTCCATTATCGATCCGTTCATTTAATTCCAAACCTAATTGCGAATAACAAAAGCAGTAATTAGAAGTAGTATATATTTCAAAGAAAATTATTATGATTATATAAAGATTATAGATGGCTTCAATGTTATATATAGGCCAGGCTTACAGCATTCAAATGATCAATAGAAAGAAAGGAAGGAAGAAAAGAAAAGAGCAATCATTGATTTGATTATTGCATTCATTAACTACTCCCAGATTCCAACTTCTATGAATCCATCTTCAGTAGCACACCCCCTAAACATTCCAACTGAGTTGAACCCATACGCCACCTCCCCTTTGCTCGACACGGCGATCATCCCCGCCTTGCCGCCGCCGTCCAGCCGCTTCTCGATCACCAAGTCCACCGCCTCCTGGAGGCTCAGCCCCATGTACTCCATCACCGCCGCCACATCCCGGGCCAGAGTCCCACGGATGATGGCCTCACCTTCGCCCGTGCACGACACTCCACACAGCTCGCCGGCGTATGTCCCCGCACCAACCAGCGGGGAGTCCCCAATCCGCCCCATCATTTTGTTCATCAGCCCGCCGGTAGAGGTTCCGGCTGCACATCGCCCTTGGCTGTCCACCACCACGCACCCCACCGTCTCCGGGGCGTACACACTGATCGGAAGGCCGTTCATTTGGAGTGGCGGCGCCTCCACGACCGCACTGCAGCTTTCCAGTGCGGAGATTGGTATCCTGTAGTCGAACTGCATGCCAGCAATATCATTACCAATGGCAGTACAATACATGATCTTGTTAGCTAGCATTTTTATCATCCACTGATAATATATAATTTAAAATGCATGTAATAAATTAATTGTATTTGTATGTAATATTGTAACTCACTAGGATTGAGTTGGCTTCTTTAGCTAATTTCAGCATTCCCACGTTGTCCTCGGTGATGAAGTAATCATTCTCAACCATCTCCACACCCTACATTTTAATTCAACATATATACAATCATAAATGATGAATTCCTCTCTCTAAAAATGGAAAACAACAACTTCAAAACATTAATTAATTATTATATTTTGGATAGGGACAAATTAAAGGTGGTAGGAATTAAGAAAAGAGCGGCAAGAAATCTCTGCGCTCACATGCTACCAACAAATTCGGAAATAATAAGAAAATTGTCCACCACTAAACTAAGAAGAGAGAGAGAGAGAGAGAGAGAGTAGCGTGAGTCCGCGGGGAGGGGAAGCTCGGCTCTACCTGCTGTTTGGCGAATTCTTCAGCGCCAGAAAAAGCGAGGTAGGAATGCGGCGATTTGTCCATGACGAGGCGGGCCAGAGAGATAGGGTTTTTCACGGTAGTGACGCCGGAGACGGCCCCGCAGCGCCGCCCGCACCCATCCATGATGCTGGCCTCCATTTCCACGGTTCCATTGGCCGTCAGCGCAGATCCACGGCCAGAATTGAAAAGGGGATCACTTTCCAATTCTCGCACCTATATATATATAAGGCAAAATCATTGACACACACTCAATTAGATGCATCGGTGAAATCAAATTAGTCATGATAGCGTATGTATAATATATACGTACGACGAGCTCGACGACATCAATGGGAGGGAGGGAGGAACGGAGGGCGGAGATCCCGAGTTGAAGGCAACGAGAGAGGAGTTGTTTGGCTTGTTCTTGACGTTCTTTAGGGAGATTTGGATCCACACCAGCGCCGCCGTGCACAGCTATTGCCCAACCGCCCATGCTCTCGATCGATCGCTCTCTCTTAGTTTCTTGATACTATTATTTTCTCTCGTGTCCAACTACTCAAATTATAGGATATATAAATAAAGACAATGATTATATGATGAGAATCTCTTATCATGAGGCATATATTTATTTATACTATGTAAAGGTTAAGGCCAAGCTTAATTAATGTAATTATTACTATTAAATATTCTACTTCAAATCAATTAATATGTACGCTTCCAACCTGTATCCCTGTCATATTTATCTCCTCCAATTATGATAATATATAAATAACACGGAAATAATCAACATATATATAATCTCATAAAGACATTCATATATATATAGTATTAATTTCATGTAATTTTATAAATCTTAATATAGTAAGACTCTGATATTAATGCTGTACACATGCATATTTGCACTCTAGTAACAAAATCATACTCAAATCTTTAGCCAAATCATTGGAACCAACTGTCCTCATTCATTACAAATATATTGTTAATTAAGCTTATATTCAACTACATAAATAGAAGAATTATATTTATTTATTCACATTGTTAATTCTGAACCATCATATAATCAAGCTTAACAAAATATTGTGGAACCCAAGATATGTACAGTAATGTTGTTTTCATATTCATAAATAAGATATAGTTTAAGTATTAGAAAATAATAATAACTTGGATACAATTATTTGAAGAATGGTGATTCTAAATGCAGTTATATTTTTTTTAAAACATAACCCTATAACAAATAAAAAGTTAAATTATAATATAATTTTAAAAAGGCAAAAACTTGCGTTACGCAGGCCTAAACGGTTTAGGCGGGTTTTATCCTACCCAAATGGGTTGATCCATCCCAAATAGGGTTTATTAATCTCCATTAGGGTATATTATACGGATTTGGGCTTGGGTTAATGGATAAAACCCGTCTAAATCTTTTAGGTCTGCCTAACTCAAGACCTTCTCTTTTAAAAAATATTGTTACAAGAATATTATAGGAGACTTCCCATCTTTTAACGATTGATGTTCGTGATTTGAGCAATTCAAATATATTTTATTTTATGAATATGAGAAGAATCGGATTGTAATCTGATATTAACATGTTACACATTAATCTAAATTCGACACGTTGATTTTTTTTGAAATAGAAAAATCAACCAGAACACGACTTGTTTATTTCAAATTAATTCGAAAGTAACTCAAAATAACTTGTTTAATCATAGTGAAAATTTTAACAATAATAAACAATAATATATTTAACATGAAAATTATCTGTTTAACACGAATTAACAAATACAATCGAATCGAATACAACATTAAATTTGATTAATTTAGCATGTGATTCGGGTTACGAAGATCAATCCAAAATTGATCCAAATCCAATCCAAATTTTAATTGTGTTTCGCGAGTTTAACCCAAATTTAAAATGGGTTAATCTAACTCGAGTATTTCGTGTTAAACTCGTATCGAATTATCGTATCTAATTGAAAATTGTCACCCAAAATAATTGAATCCCACCCAACATGCTATAATCTGACCTTTTTTCTCAAGTTGAACGTGACGGCGGCCCAAAGAAAGCTATTCAAGTTGGATTTCTAAACATATAAAATAAAAATCCCGAAAAACAGGAACTTCCAATTCCATATAAATGCAAAAACTTGCGTTAGGCAGGCCTAAACGGTTTAGGTGGGTTTTATTCTACTCAAATGGGTTGATCCATCCTAAATAGGGTTTATTAATCCCAATTAGGGTATATTATATAAGTTTGGGCTTGGATTAATGGATAAAACCCGCCTAAATCGTTTAGGTCTGCCTAACCCAAGACCTTCCCCATGATAAATAATTATAGATGATCGTGTGGCATTTATTTTAGACAACTACAAGAACCTTCATTCCAATTATTTAGTCTGGTTACTGTTTTACAATATTTTAATTATATGGTCCAATTTTTATATTTGATATTATTTTTATCTTATAATTTATAATTATACTCCTGAATAACTTTGGAAAATGAGAATATTAATATTATAAAAATAAGAGCTTAATTAATACTTTAAATAAAAGTAATATAAATAATTTATTTATATATTTATAATTTTACAATTATAAAAGATCAAACTAGATTATATAATCGGAACCGAACGAGCGTTTATGTAGGCATAACTAAAATGTGCGAAATAAGGATAGTAATATTTAATTTTGTAAGGCAGAGTCATTGTGGTTGTGATTGATATATTAAAGAATGTAGGGTGGCGATAAGGATGTTGATTGGCTGATTTTGCTTAGTTGAATGCAGATTAAGATGCCACAATTAATGGTCAATTTCTTATCAAACAAGGAAATCAATTTCTTTATTATATATTTATATTATTCAACAGTTAATTAGCTCTTTTTTATTCATCCACATATTTAGTTCTTATTTTATAATTTTTTTCATACTTAATTTTGCTATGCGATTCATTAGTGGGGTTTATTATAGTTGATTACCGCATTAATAATTTTCTTTTTAATTATTGATTATTAAATATTATTGTTTCATAGCTATAGTTATAGTTATACATATAATTCAGCAATAATTATATGTCTTAATTGCGTTCAATAAACCCTAATAAATGTTTAATAAACTAAAGTAAAGCAAAAAAATGAAACTGGATGTAAAATTACATGAGGATGTAACAAGGAGTCCCATAGTTTAATAAAATAAAAAAAGTAAATTGATTGAGGACCCAAAAGATAGTTTAAACTATTTTTCGAGTCTTGAATTGATAAAACAACAATAAAAAAACGATGGGAGGTTTTTCTCTTTCATTATTTGGTTTGGAAATCAAGATTAGGTATGATGTGGTTAAATACGTGCATCAATGGTATTAGGCGAATTGCCAAAGAGCCTCATGGAATATACATTTTTGACAACTTAATATGAATATTATTATTAATAAACAAATGACCAGTGGGAAGGAAGGAAGGTATGCCAACAACAAAAAATGAAGAGAGGTAATGAAATCTAATGTTTTATTCGCGATAAATTAAATAAAAGTGGAGTTTTCTGTACCGTCGGCGATTTCCACATGGATTTTTATTATTAAAAAAAAAAAAAAAACTACCGTAAGTTAAATTGTTCCTGTTAAATTCCGCATAGCTCATTAATAATTCACATAGATGTTAGTTGGATGCGATGTAAGATACTACGTGAAATTTAACCGGTGATTCATCGTAAATAAAAATTATCGTCGGTTAATTTTGATAAAATTCTCAGATAGAATATTCGCTTGAATAAAATTTCCCTAAGAAATATAACTGTAGATAAAATTCTAAAGAGTAAAAACTTTTATGATAAGATCTGTGTTTTCCCTTATATTATATCTCTTCTTTTTTGAAAATGGAGAGGGATGCAGAAGGCACAATTCAAATTAAATGGCATGATGTTTCTTCTACTCGCTCTTTACTTTTGAAAACCAATCAAATCGCTTCTTTTAAAAAAATCAAATGAGCTTTCCAAGCGTGGTGGAATCTGAAATTGAATCTACCATGCCATCATATGCTTGTGCAGTCGTGCTTTTGAAGTCTGAAGATTCAAAATCACCTTAATTATTTTGCCTTATTTTTTGAATAATTATTGATGCACAACTCACACGCACAAGAAAACGACCAATTGAAATATAAAAGAAGTCCGTTGATCACAAGGATACCAGAAATCTTTGAGACGAACACATTCTTCAAATATGAAACTTAATTTCTGAAGAGAGTAACTGAAATAATATCTGAAGAGTGCAGGGATCTATCAGCAATTAAAAAGAAAATGGGTAACAGCTATAAGCAACAAACAAACTAAAATTTGTTAATTGGGGAATATCCATTTTTCTTCAGATAGATTCACAATTAGTTTTGGGGGTTGTTGCTTCTCTGTTTTTCTGGTTCATCCATATATCTCTTGTAATTTATTCTGGAAGAAGATCAATAAAAAAATTAGAAAAGGAATCCTCTCTACTGTGTGCATCTGGTTCTTTTCTTTTCTAATTCTGCGGCAAATTCCTAACAATTGGCGCCGTCTCTGCGGGAAGCGAACTCACGATGTCAACAACGAAATTCGATCTCGAGAAATTCACAGGCAAGAATGATTTTGGCCTTTGGAGAATCAAGATGAAGGCGTTGCTTGTTCAACAGGGGGCTTGCAGACGCAATCAAGGGAGAGAAAGAACTCCCTGCAAAGTTATCTGATTCCCAGAAGACTGAGATTCTTGAGAAGGCGCACAGCGCTATAGTGCTCTGCCTATCCGACAAGGTGTTGCGAGAAGTATCGAGGGAAACCACTGCTGCCGGAATATGGAACAAGCTGGAGAAGTTGTATATGACGAAATCATTGGCGAATCGGCTGTACATGAAGCAACGGTTGTATGCATACAAAGTAACTGAGGATAGACCCATGGGGGAACAACTGGATGAGTTTAACAAGTCCATCGATGATCTTGAGAACATCGATGTCAAGTTGGTGGATGAGGATAAGGCGATCATTCTCCTAAATGCGCTGCCGAAATAGTTGGAACATTTAAGAGATGCCATGCTCTATGGTCGAGAGAAAACCATAACTCTTGAAGAAGTGCAGTTTGCCCTTAAGAACAAAGAGTTGCAGAAACTCAAAGAAGACAAGCATGACTCAACATCGGAGGCTCTGAATGTAAAGAGATTCAGAGGTGCAGAGAAATCCAAGTAGATGGATTATGTTGACTAGAAGTTTGGGACTTCTAATGAGGAGGAAATTGATCCCAAGAAAACAAAAAGATGTTTCCATTGTAAAAGGGTTGGACATTTGATGAAGGACTGTTGGTTCTTGAAAGGAAGGCAGTTTGTGAAAGATTCAAAACAAGATACAGTTGATTGTATTGAAGGCTTTGGAGAAGCAGAGGTACTGAATGTGATGGAAAAACAGGTGGATGATGTATGGATCCTCGATTCAGGCTGCAGTTTCCATATGTGCTCTGACAAAGATTGGTTAGTTGATCAGGTAGAAGAGAAGCAAGGGTCGGTCTTGCTTGGGAATGATCAGATATGTGGTATAGAAGGAATTGGATCTGTAAAGCTCAAGCTGCATGACAGTTCCATCAAGATACTCTCTGATGTCAGGTATGTTCCTGGTCTGAAAAGAAATTTATTATCCCTTGGAATGATGGAGTCAAAGGGATATAGTTTTATATCAGAGAATGGATATTTGCATGTTATGAAAGGTTCAAAGATTGTGCTTAAAGGATTCAGGAAATATAGTTTGTATCATCTTATAGCTGAAACAATAGTTGGGTTTCCAGATATTGCTCAAAATTCTTGTGAGAATATTTGGCATAAAAGACTTGGTTATGCTGATACAAGAGTTAAGGTGGAGCGTTCTGACAAGTCAGCTAGAGACATGGAGAGTCATTCCAAGAGAGTGAATGTATATGATGTTGTTGAATCTGGTGAGAAGTGGTTGTGGAAGTACTCTTCTGGTTATGTAAATGCAGTTACTGCAAAGGATGTTTCTGAGTTTGTTGCTTTGGAGTTGGCCTTGATAAAAAATAGTAAAAAGGCTTTGTCATCAAGCAACATAGATGATATGCAACAAAACAAAGATGAAGCTAGAGCATCTCCTCCTAAAATTAAGCTCCCATCTCAAAAGAGTAATGGCAAGGATGATTGTTCGGCTGAACTCAAAGAATTGGGATGGTCAGATCTAGATCTCCATGATGCAGAGAAAAAGTCAGCAAGTATGTCTTTGGAGGGTGAGCTTTCTTCACTTATAAGGGAAGTCTCTCCCAAACCTGCTAAAGAAAGACTTACCGTCTGTGCTGATAAGTCTAAGGTAATTGCTCATAAGAAAAGGGCTCTTGAACTGAAACGAGCAGGGCTTGCTTCCAAAACACACACTCATTTGGATAGCCTAGTAGCTTTGCATCACATACAGTCATGTAGCTCAAATATGTGTGTTAATGCTAGCTTGATATCTTTGCGTGGAGATGATCAGCTCGAGCAAAATAGTGGAGGAGGTCTGGATTTGAGCAGAAATCTAGGAGAAATGATAGTGAATCATGAAGTGGCTGAAGTTGAAAAGAAAGATTTGTTGTCAAAGCCAACTGTCAAAATAAAACAATTGTTTGATGCTCTGAGATGGAAGGATGTTTGATATTATTTCAGTTAAGGTGGAGATTGAAGAGAGTAACTGAAATAATATCTGAAGAGTGCAGGGATCTATCAGCAATTAAAAGAAAAATGGATAACAGCTGTAAGCAACAAACAAACTAAAATTTGTTAATTGGGGAATATCCATTTTTCTTCAGATAGATTCACAATTAGTTTTGGGGGTTGTTGCTTCTCTGTTTTTCTGATTCATCCATATATCTCTTGTAATTCATTCTGGAAGAAGATCAATAAAAAAATTAGAAAAGGAATCCTCTCTACTGTGTGCATCTGGTTCTTTTCTTTTCTAATTCTGCGGCAAATTCCTAACAATTTCCAAAAACCATCCCTATAAATTATATGTAGAAGATATTGATAGAGATAATAATAATTATGTATTTAAGAGACGATTATTATCTATTTATTTAATTTTGAATTTAAGACTTTTAATATTCAATTAAATCCACATCAATTATGCATGCATACATACATGCATATCGCTTTCGTGAATAGAATAGAAGCTTTTGTTTCTATTTTAGAATAACCTTTTTTTCTTTTTTCTTTTTTTTTTTGCAAAATGATCAAGACTACTTGAAAGGAGTGTCTTTTTTTACTACAATTAAGATATACAAGTACATAGAATTTAACAAAATTGGAGAATAGTAATCACCATTACTTCTCAAGGGCTGATTTTGAAGTTTGGGGTGATCCTGCTGCTGTGGAGGACGTGGGCATATACCTGTAAGCTCAAACATAAAGCCTCACAAAAGAACCAAGTGTGATTTTGGCAAACTTTTCAAGAGAGTTGGAGGAGGGATTGCTTCTTCGGGATATAACCTGGGTTATCCCGTTGTGGATGCAATATATTCAATTTAATAGCAAACAAGTACGAGGTGGGGATTATTGTTAGAGACAGTGAACAATAAATTATTGTAACTATAGCACGTCAAATCCGCATCCAAGACTAGCATTGGTAATGAAATCATTTTTTGCTTTCATATGAATTGTACGAAAACATGCATACCTTTTTTTCCAAGAATTCCTATAAGTTGATATCGATGTTCCACGCCAATTTTAGTGTCAACGCTGCTGATTACGTACAACATTGATTGTAGCTGCTGCACTGAAGAATGAAGATGGCAGGAAGCTCATGAATCTACAGTCTGCAAGACGTATTAATTAAACCATAAGACTCCCAAAAAAATGCAGAAAATTGGAGGGAGGGAGAGAGAGAGAATTAATACAAAAAACAAGAGATGGAATAAGGCAGTGGCGTCTTCTAAGGAATTCCCTAGAGACGTGGGTGGGAGAGCTCGACTCCTACTACGAAGAGCAGCTATAACTTGCAACTCCATGGATCCTGTTGGAAAGAATCAAAAAGATCAAGGAAAATCAATTGAGATCAAGGGAAATCAATTTAATTAGATCAATTCAATTAGGAAAAAGATTTGTATTGATTTTTTCCTTTTTTGTGTTACATTTATAAATTGAGGTTGTATCAATCGAGGATGAATAACAAGAAATACATCTTTGCTTCCATTTGTTTCATCAATCATGTCTATCTCTAAATTCAACATGGTATCAGAGCAGGATTAATATCCTGGCTCTCCTAGCCTTTATGTTTTATTCAGGATTGTCGAAGCGGGACTGTGATTGGGATTAACATCGCCATAAGGGTTCTCCTAGCCTTTATGTTCTTGACACCTTGCATGTTCTTTCCTCCAGTGTTTCTGCTTCCTCCGTTGCTTCATCATCCACCACCTCTTTTGCATTGGGGCATCATCATTTGGGTCACTTATTTGGCTCATGTTTATCTACTTTAGTCAGAATGGATCAATTCCAACACTTCCTCTGCTCGAGACTGACTAGCCTTGAAAGGCCTAGTTGACATCTTGCCCTCGATGCAGGATTCGCAAACTTGATAAGGTACAGCTCGGACTAAGTCCAATGTACCGTCATCTGCAAGTCTTTGAATCCGCTTCAAGCTGATGTGACCCAGTCTCAAGTGCTAGAGATATGTAAGATCCTCATCAGAAGAAGTAAGTTTTCTCTTCCTAGGATTATCAGTTACGGATGAATTACATGCAATACTTGCGGAAGACTTATGATTACAGTTAACAACATAGAGAGAATTATTCAGCATTCCACGACAGATAACACCGTTATTACCAATGATAGAAACACCACTATCAAAAATAACTGAATATCCATCAACATAAAGTTTGGAAACTGAAATAAGGTTTCACCGAAAATCCGGCACGTACAAAACATCTCTCAATGTTAAAATAGAATCATCAAAGTACAAGGTGAAATCTCCAATGGCAGCTGCACTCACTTGTGTTGTGTTCCCCATCGAGATGGTAACCTCGTCATTCTTCAGCACCCTCCTCGGTGTGAACCCCTGCAAAATGTAACAAACATGATCAGTAGATCCAGTATCCACTACCCACGAATGAGTAGAAACCGATGCTAAACATGTTTCCGTTACAAATTCAAATGATGTACCGTGTCCCTTGCTTCCGCATGCCTTCTCACTTGAAGTGACACCAACCCTCTTCATTTCATTTGACCTCCTCTCATGTGATCTGCGATCAATCATGTTCTTGCACACAGTATGAACCACATCTTTCAATGTGCCCAAGCTGTGCTCAAGATCTGATAACTCAGACATCCATGAAGGTACGAAGGACTGTTCTGCTATGAGATCAGTAAGCAACTCCTTGAAAGAGTACTCACTTCTCTTAGCTACATCCTTCTTAAAGTCATAGAATGAAATCGGTAAGGAGTTCAGGATTATATTGATCTTAGCCCGATCACTGATACATCCACCTCCACGTGTGAATCGTTTCATGGTGTTATCCATGATCATCACATGCAGTGTCACCGAACTGCCATCAACCATTCTCTTACAGACAAGGTCTCTAACGAGATCACAGTTGATAGTTCGTTCCACTTCACCATACATAGCCACTAAGTCCATCCAGATAGTAACAGAGCTACAATAGCCCATGTACTTGAGCTTAAGTTCTCTAGACAGGTTATCTGAGATTAACTTGTAAGTAAAATCCTCAGATGCCACCCAGCTGTCATAGAACTCCTTCTCACGTCTAGACACTTTATGGTAACGTGGGGCAAGTGGCATCATAGTAAGAACAAACATGTGTTGCTTAGTCAGGAGAATATACTCAATGCAATATCTCCACTCATGGAAATTCAGACCAGTTAGAGGATTAAGAGCAAGTATATGATCGACAGTAGACATAGACATATCTAAAACAATAAAGAATCTTAAATAAGAATATACATGTTGAACTTCGAAAACAAATGCATTGAAAACCTTTTAATAAATCAAATACAAATGTTTTCCACTAATTGCCCAAGAGTTCCCACCACAAGCTACACTCGTAGACGTTTACGATGTCACCCTCAACCAGAACTGCGGGTTTTAAGCCCCAATCCATTTAATTTCACTACCATGTCAGGATGCTTTTGACACTAGAAATTAATAATTAGTGAAAACCTTAGACCAAGCCATCTCTCAAGAACAGGGATGCAATTCTTGCATTATATTCTAAGATGCTTCTAAGCAATTAACCACAAATTTAACTCCGGCCAAAAGAGACAGTTTAGCATGGCACGTAACCATACCGCACAGCCCTTAAAGCTTTTGTTATCTATAATTTAAATCAATCCCAAAATACTTGTGAAAGAGATCTACGCAAGCTACACTCGTAGACGTTTACGCAAAGCCCTCCCACTATTCACATGATTTAAATTGTTTGTCTAGAAATCCCAACAACCGTACTCATGCACATCCGAAAACTAGCAAGCTACACTCGTAGACGTTTATTAGAACGAGAGATACACTTACAGCCTAGGACCGCTTTGTGGAGGTCTATTGATTTTAATTAAAAAATCTGCTTAGTATTTTTCTTTTAAAAGGTTTATTTATGCGCACACATAATTTCTTTTGTCATTATATTTTCCAAATTTTGCATGTATTTAAACAAGCCCAAAATTCCCAAAATATAATCCAACAAAAGAAATTAATCACATAAGCATGCCAGGAAATATTGTAGATAATAAAAGCAGTAAAACATGTTTTTCCTATTATCTACACATGCTTAAATTGCGCACATAAATAAATCACATATCATACGAGGACAATTAAGGCAAATAAAAATTCCTCGTGGCCCCAAAAATAGAAAAATAATATCTATCTATTACAAATTTAAATTTTGAATTAATTTGGATAAATCCAAATCTTTTCGAATCTTCCAAAGCTTCAAGGGCCTTCAAATCTGGATTCACCAAATCTTTTGGATTTTTAGGCCTTTGTGATCTTATGATTTGCCCTAACCCTAATGCAAACCCTAGGGTTTACACAAGATTGTGCAAACCACCAAAACACGAGCCACCGCGACGGGACAGCAGCAGCCGACGACAGCCGAAGCCGCTGCCGACCACCGGCCAGCGCCGCGCGCGCGCGCCCCGCGCGCTGCTGCCTTGCCGCGTCCGCGCTGCCTCGCGTACGCCCCTGCCGCTGCCCGCGCGCGCCCTGCGTGCCACGCCACCGTCGCCCACCGTCGTGCTCCGTCGGCCCTGCATCGGCTCCGTCTTCGTTCTTCGTCCTCGACCCGTCCAATTACAAATTTGAAAAATTACAGAAATCTATTCTATTACAATTTTCAAATCTACACTAATCACAGATTTTCTCGTGATTTTACAAAATAATTTAGCCCTACACGGATAAACCACCGCGGGTTGAATCAACGGGTTGCCACGAGGAAAAAAAACCAACATCCACAAAATAAATTCATACATGCATATAGAATTCAATTATGAACAACAGAGCCACAATTCAAAATCCGATCTTTTGCGTTTGATTTCCAAATCCCAATTCAACCACGCAATTCGATTTTATCTGCGGAATCAGAAATCAGAACCCTAATTTCTTAAATAAAATTGAAAATAAAGAAAATAAAGAAATAGGATTTCTGTTCTCCAAATCAGATCTTCAGGGCTGTGTCCCGGTGCTGGTTAGATCTACTACTGGTGAGGACTCCGTAGATACGTGACTTGAGCAGGACCAGAATCAAAATTCTCCTCCCTCTCTCTTTCAGGATCGGCGCCCCTCTCTCTCTCTCCTTAGGGTTTCAACTGATTTGAATCTTATGAAAGTGGCTAGGGTTTCAGAGAGTGAGAGGTCTATTTATAGATCTAGGGTTATAAAACCCTAGTGGGCTCCTGGGCTCAATTCAGCACACTTATTGGGCCAGACCTGGGACCTAATGCAAATAATAAAGTGGGCCTATAAATTAATTAATTCTCATGTCCACAACCCAGGACACAATTAATTAATTAATATTAATTCTTTTTCACCACAGAATTAATACTGACATACCCCTTTATTACCACGTTATGAGAACGGGTTGTATTAATTGAGAATCCCCATATTTAAGGTTATCGGACATCCATTAATTAATCGGAGCCTCTGACAAGCTCTAACTACAATTAATTAATATCTTATAATTCCTGAGTAGTACCACTCAAACCTTATCACTCGTGCCTGAACTTAATCAGCCTGCAGGATTTTGGCACGATGAATGTTATTGAGCTCCTCAGGGAATGTCCCCATCCTATTACTCGGATATGGTTACCTAAGTCCAGTCTCAGGCGGTACTACACGAACTGCTATTACCCAAGATGCGGATATATGAGCACGTTACTTAGGCTCTCCACCATGGCAAGTCAAAGCAACAGTCAACCCGTGCAAACCCTGAACCTTCGTTAGGGTTTGGACTCAATCAATATAACGAGATCTTTTATTCGCTGATGTCAGACAGACGAATATATCTCATTGCGGTCCATCAATACGCCACCTCTGCGTACCAGCATGTCAAGTAACCAAGACAGACTACTTATTCCGATAATGCCGCAGCCATCCGGACAGACGTATCCTCATACGCTGTCTCGGCTGTGATCAGGTTTATGTCTCACTAGGTCAAGTGATCATACTGTCTTCTGCGATCTACAACACGCCGTATGATCGTCCCTATCGATGAGACAAGAGGATACCATTGTTCATACATGTACGATTGTTAACAGATAGGAGAAATAAACCGTTGTATACTCATTGTAATAAATGTTTTCAGTATACAAAACCCATCAGATACTCGACTGGTTGCTACACCTATGGAGCTTCACTTACAACTTCGTGCTATTGATGGTATACCTCTTGCCGATCTTTCCCAATATCAACATATTATAGGCAGTCTTGTTTATCTCACTATCACCAGGCCTGACATTGCTCATGCAGTTTATATTTTAAGTCAGTTTGTAAGTGCTCCTACCTCGGTTCACTTTGGACATCTGCTTCGTGTGCTGAGATACTTACGGGGTACATCATCTCAGGGTTTGCTATTTGCTAGAGAGATTCCGCTTCACCTCCATGCTTATTCGGACTCCACTTGGGCGAGCGATCCGACTGATCGTCCTTCTGTCGTTGGCTATTGCATTTTTCTTGGTTTTTCTCCTCTTGCATGGAAATCTAAGAAGCAGGTTGCTGTCTCTAGGTCTAGTATAGAGGCAGAACTTCGAGAACTTGCCACCACCACTTCAGATTTTGTATGGCTTCGATGGTTGTTGGTTGATTTTGGTATTTCATGTGCTACACCAACACCTCTTTTTTGTGACAATACTAGAGCCATACAAGCCAATAATTCGGTGAAACATGAAATTACAAAACATATTGGTGTTGATGCTTCCTTTAATCGATCCCATTGTCATCAGAAAATTATTGATCTTCAGTATGTTCTTCACCAAAGCACATATTCGAGATCAACATCGGCTTCATTTATTTAAACTCAACGCTTTGAATCCGCCTTGAGTTTGAAGGGGGCTATTAAAGCCCATATTATCTATTCTCTCTTGGCCCATTTATTATATACTTGAGGCCCTTTCTACACCACATTATTCATTCACTCCCAAAAGGTAACATATGCGAAGATACACGTTGGTCAACGTGGAGACACGTCGGTCGATGTCAACCGGATATTTCGGATTTTGAATTCCCTTATTTTGGAGATTTGATCCTATCCATATCTAATTTGGTTAGAAAATCCATTATTTAAAAGATTTAGATATATCTTAATATATCTAATCTTTATTCCCGATGTATTTAGGATTCCCACTCTATAAATGCCCCCAACTTGTATTGTAGAAAGGATCGAAAAACTCTCTATTTTTCTCTCTAATAAAATTATGTCACGGTTCTTTCTTTATTCGATTAATTTCACCTATCAACAATATAAATATATCTAATAACTAAATTAATTGAAACTTAATATTAATAAAAATATTTTTTGAATATAAATATATATATATATATATATATATATATATATATATTATAACTCGATAGAATATTATAGATGTGTATGGGGTCATGTTAAAGTTGATATTGCAATTTTTGTTACATAAGTGAATTTTAAAAAGTTTTAGGAGTTATAACTTTTTAACTATTGATGTGGCAGTAATATTGCGGTATTAAAATTGTTCTTTTAAGTTTATTATTATTAAGGTTACCATAAATTAACAAAATAATTATTTTTCCTTGTATTTGTGTTCAATATATAAGAGGTAGCTAATGGAGGATTAAACTTTCATGCCTCGTTATACGGTAGCAAATAGCAAATTGCAATTAGTCTGTTCCATTCAGCATTTGGAATTTGCTTCATTTCTATTTCCTTCGTCAACTTTAATTAATTGATACAAACATACGTGGGATATTTACATTTGCAATATATTCCTTGTACGTACGTACGAAGTAATAATTAATCTCCACAATATATATGATCATATATAATATATATGCACCAACTGGAATGGAATAACCTAGATCCATATAATAGGCTTTGATTGATTAATAAAGGAGAATTACAAATGTATATCGTAATAATTGGAATAATGTACCAGCTAGTAATAATCTGATTATTCTTGGACAGACAGCAATAATAATGATGTATATATGCATTAATTGATAGAGATAGCTGATATGGATTTGGCCTTTCTATTTTCAGCATGCATATCAAATCAAAAAGCAATATCCATATATATAAAAAGTAATCAAATGAGCTACTTGCAATAATTAATCGTTATCTTCTGAATTAATTTGCTTTAAGCATTTCAACTAGAAGCCATGCGCGCGTTACAATGCAATGCAATGCAACACCGAGGGAGAGGCTTAGCATCGAAGAGACGGTGGTGGCAAATATAATTAATGGAGAAATTTAAAACTTGAATGGGAAAGAAATGATGCTGAGAAGTAGGTAGGTTGGTTAATGTGGGCTCAAAAATAAATAAGTAATCATAAAACAGTAGGTCGACTTAATCTCACCTCTAACAACTTCATATCCATCCATTAATCCCAACCCCCACTACTACTTACCTTATATTAATTACCAACACCAACATAATAATATATAATAATTGATAATCATATTCATAATATGTAATAATAATAATAATAATAATGCCAAGCCCCACCTCTTTAATTCTGATGGATGGTGGTCATGTAACTTGTACAAATCATAATTCTAGTTAGCTATATATCTTCTTCATCAAGCTGCAGTACTGCCCCTGGCTCCCTCTTAATTCATCTCCCTTATTATTTTGATTGATCGATCGTCATATTCCTCTCCCAGTTTTCTCATTTAATTTGATATATATTCTAGCTAGCTAGGCCTATATAGCTGCTCTTATATATACTCACCAATCATGATAATGAGAGGTGGCCGTCTCCAAAAATTTGTGCTGCTTCCCTTCTCCATCCGCTGCGATTCTGACTCCAGCGTTGCTCTCGCCGGCGCCGCCCACTCTTTTAAGCAATCCAAGACCACCACCACAAGTATATATGCCTTCTCTCTCTCTCTCTCTCTCTGCGATGAACTAGCTAGCTACCTGCAGGGAATCATTATTATATATGTCGATCGACGTCACTCATTACTCAAAAAATATGTATGTACGTTTCCTTTGATCATGATTTACACGAATAATCAATGCTTACTGCACATGGTATGGATGTATATTTGATCGACAACACTAAAATCAATGTAGATCAATATCATATACTCTAGTAATTCTGTTTGTTTGAGTTGAGTATATTAATTAATTGTATAACATTCCATGATCGATCAGTGATATGTTTTTATACATATCATGAAATTAATTTTGATTAATTCATTTGATTTTATCATAATTACGTACTCGTAGGCGGGATTAAGGGTGGTGGCGTGGAGAAGTCGAAAATGGATCAGGCATTTACAAAAGCGTCGTCATTCTCTGAAGGGCTACACAGATTAATCAGACGCTTCAAGACTTTCTCTCAAATATTTGGTAAGTGTTGCGTGCAATTAATACCATATTTAATTATTTTATAAATTTGCATATAAACAATTTAATTAATTAGAAGATTACAATAGCCACCTAATTATTCCAGGATTGGATGGGAAATAATTAATTTTAGAAATGGGAATAATAAATATTCTGTCTTTAAATGTAAATGGAATTTGAAGGTAGGTAGGTAGCCAGAGTTATGTTAGAAAAGCTGGTGACCTTGAATTTGTCGTTTGTAACTTACTACTACTCGTATTTGTTTTTTACCAAACCCCACCTAAGCCATTTAATACAACGCACTATAGCTGTATACGTACATAAATTAAATTAAATAATGCTTTAATTTTCTTAATTAGCTAGACCGCATCCAATTTATCTATTCCGAAATATGTTAAAGAGCCATGCATGCATGTTATATTATAAAGGTTTAAAAACATGATATACCTTATTCAAAAGAGGCATATCAATTAATATGTCAATTCTCCCTCCATTCCATATGTCATACTGCATATACGTAAATAAATATTTAATTTATTTGGATAAAATACAAACCTATATATAAAGGAGAATATATAATCTCATCCCAAAAATTTTCATTTCAGAGAATTTTATCATAAGTATTTCCAGTTAGGATGTTTTATCTCAAATTTATATTTCGTCAGGGAATTAATTTCATTCTATATGTATTTTCAAGTAGGGTTTTTTAATAAAAATGTAGGATAAAAAACCCCAATAATTGTTTTTTAAAAAAATGGGATAAAGAAAAAACCCTGATTGAAAAAAATTGGAATAAAATTCCCTAAAATATAAAGTATTGGGATAATTAAAATTACTAATTTTCCAGATATAATTGTGTGATTGTGATATAATCTCACAATTGATCAAAATGAGTACGTAAGATAATGGTTGTATATGTTTCATATGTATAACTTGTTGGTATTTAGATGTAACTCAAATAAAAGCCGTTTTCTAATGAATGCATTAAGTATATGTGTAGTTTATAATTCTACAATTACGTACAATAAATCATGCATGGATGATACATAGTGATTGGCATGCATGCATGCATATGCAGTTTACAAAGGAGAAATGGAAGAGGAGGAGATGGAAATCGGGTTTCCAACAGATGTGAAGCACGTAACGCACATAGGCTTAGATGGTGGTGGTGGTGGTGGTGATGGATCAATATCATCATCTGTTGGGAACTGGGAAATTCTTTCATTTCCTAATTCCATCTCATTGCACCAATTTGAACTTGCAATGGCAGCACAATCTCGCCCCACTCCTACTCCTACTCCTACTCCTACTCTCACTCTCCCACCTCCTCTTTCAATTAACTAACCACTAACCACCACTTCTACTTATTTCTCACTTCATCCCATCACTTTTTTAATGGAGTTCGTATTTTGTTTTGCTTTTGCTTTATTCCCCACTTTCCTATGGCTACCTACCTTGTAGTTGTACCACTCTCTTTCCATTTCCATCTCTATTACATTTCTGTCCCCATCTAACTAACTATTATTAATGCATATATATTTTTTGTATATATTAATTATCCCATTATACATATATAATATCGATGAGCTCCGACTTCAATCACATTCTCGTCTCGGATCTACAGTTACAGTCCACCCCACATGTTGTTGTTGTTGTTTTTTTTTCCCCAAATATAAATTTTGAGATTGAGGATCAACCTTAGAAATTAGAGAGAATCCCTAGCTCGACTATCATTAATTTTTAGGATTATTCAAGTTTATTTTCGATTTTTTATATTATTTTAAATTATAAAATAAATATCAAAGATACAAGATCTTTAGAGATACAATTTTCAAACTAAAATAAAAAAATAAAGAAATGCTCGTAGTCAATCAAGACACTAAAATATAAATATTGAGTGATTCATAAATAACGTCATTAATATAGTATGAATAATGTATGCTTGCATATATATTTGATCAGTTTAAGAAATTTCACAATATTTATTATATTAAGGTTTCCTAAGACTAAAATCACGAAATAAAATTAATGGAGAGTTTAATTTTGTGCTCCCTGCAGCAAGATATATTTTCGTCTAGTTTTGAGTTTGTATATTTATCAAAATCTTTATATATTTTTTTAGTTAACGACTTAACGTGTAGCAATAAATATTAATTGATTGGTTGAAATTAAAAATAAAAATAGAAAATTGCATGTGATATAGCATAATGAAAATTGCAGATATAGCTCAGTTCTCACTATTGGATAGTGAAGTTTCGCATTAAAGTTGTCGGTGAAATTCATATTTTTATGAATTGTTTGAAATTAATTTCTTATAAAACCTTTTTCAATATTAAAAATATATGTGTATAAATCACATTTAGATGCTTTATATTAAATTTCTTAGAAAATCTAACAATGACAACTTATTGTGATCCAGATTGGGTTTCATGTCCTAATAGCTAACTCAAGAAAAACGAATGATTATTTCCAGATCTTCAGTTGAAGCAGATTAATACACATCTATATCCTTAATTAACATAATGTGATTAATATTGATTTACTTGAAATATATGGAGCTCCAATTGACAGTCCAGTGAAATTGATTTGTAACAGCAAAACAACTCTATAAATTTCTTCAAATCCAATATTCTATGAAAGAACTAAACATGTCTAAATGAATAGTCTCTTCATTCGAGAGAAATTTCTTTATTTCACCACGTATTGCATTCCAATTAATTTAAAGGTTTCCAATAATTAAAAAGGCTTTTTAAATTAATATCCAACTTTTATAAAAATATATTCATTTTTAAATAGGTCAAACAATTAATTTTAGTCTAAATTATTAATCTTTTTTCAATTCTAATACCAACTAGTCACTTTTTAATTTTTTTGTTTGAATTATAAAAAACTATATTCAAATCTATGAGAAAGAAATTTCCTAGCATCATAAGATGACGGGAAATGCTAGAAACTCACGTCAATGATGTCATATTCAAAAAATGACACGTTTTAAATCCACCTTATATTAAATAATACATCATTTGACATGTAATAAAATAATTAAATTAAAAACTAAAAATAAAAAATTATTACTAATAAAATAATTAAATTAAAAAACCATCCCTCTGAAAATGTTCAATTTTCCTTTTTCGTCTGTCTCAGTTCAATTATCTCATTACTAAAAAATGTAATTTTTTCACACTCAATAATAAAATATTAATTTCAGTACTCAACTTATTTTATATTCATATTCCTTGAGTATTGTATCTGGTTAATCCGGGACAATTAAGCCGAGACGGAGAAAGTAGTAAGAAATTCCACCAATAATGACTACCTATATCCGCCATTGGAAGTACCAAGTGCATCGGTATAGCCCTTTTGTGTCCTTTTATTATATGTTAAATGATGGGACATTTAGTATGATGTGAATTTTTAGAGTGTTATTTTTTTTAATATGATATGAATTTCTAATATGTCTACTTACTTTTTCAATGCTCGAAAACTTCTTTATTCTAGATTTGAATATTTTTTTATAAATCAAATATAAAATTAAAAAAAATAATAGTTGGTGATAGAAATTGGGAAAATGCTCGAAAACTTCTCTATACTAGATTTAATAATTTTTTTATAAATCGAATATAAAATTAAAAAAAAATAATAGTTGGTGATAGAAATTGGAAAAAGTAAAATAATTTAGATTAAAATTGATGTTTTAGACTTTTTAATATGTGGAAATATTTTTAAATACCCATTTTTATAAAACACATCACAAAAATACCAATTTCTTATAACACATATCAAAAATACCCAAAAGTACAATTTTCTGCCAAAAAGTGTCCTTTTTTAATGGGGTCTATTCCAGGTCTGAATCGGGTCGGTTCCAGACCCTTTTTTTTATAAATGGGGTCGGTTCCAGGTCTGAATCGGGTCGGAACCGACCCGATTCAGACCTGGAACAGACCCACTCTTTACATATTAGGGGATTTTATCCCACTCTTTTGCTGTTAGGGAATTATATCTCACACTTTCATTCTAATAGGGAATTTTGTCCCATGTCGCTGACTAAGCCGTTAAGTGTCACGTGGCATTGATGTGGCGCTGACTCACTGCCACATATTTGCCATGTGGCATTTTTATTTATTTTTTTAATATTAATTTTTTTAAAAAAAAATTATTTCATAATTAATATATTTTTTTTAAAATTTTGTTTTTTATAATATTTTAATAAAAAAATAATACTTTGAATAAATATAAAAATATTATTGAAAAAATAAGCATTAATTATTTAATTATAATATATTAAAATCTTATTAAAAAACATCAGCTAACAGTTATTAAAAAATAAAATATATAAATAAAAAATACGTTAATTATAATATAAAATTATAAAAGAATAAAAATATTATTTAAAAATTAAATTAATTAATATTTAAAAATTGAAAAATGCCAATTTTTAAATAATATTTTTATATTTTTATTTTATAATTAACGTGTCTTTTATTTATATATTTTATTTTTTAATAGTTTTTACCTGATGTTTTTAAATTATATTTTAATATATATATATATAGCGTATGTAAATATTAACTATTTTTCTTAAAAATTAAAATATTATTGAAAAACGAATAAAAATGAAAATATATTTAATATTACATTATAATATATTAAAAAATAAAGTAAATAATCATTCAATGCCTAGAACAAATTTTGTTTAGTTTTATCATCAATAATTTTTTCTACAGCTAACACTTGCTCAAAAATATTTATTAGTTTTATAAATACTTTCATTTAGTATTAATTTTCTATTTTAATGAGAATTAGGTTTTTTAATATATTATAATTAAATTATTAATGCTTATTTTTTTCAATAATATTTTTATGTTTATTTAAAGTATTATTATTTTTATATTAAATAATTAATACTGTTGATGCTCAATATTTTGGAGATTACTTTTTTTTAAGAATACTAAATTGAAATGTTATGAAGTAATAAATGCGTAATAAAGGAATAAGAACAAACTATAATTGTAGAGCTGAAAATACTTGTATTGCTTTAAATGCTATAATAATTGTTTATTTGTCTGTGTCCTTTACAATAAATGAGGATCCTATTTATAGGAATCCAATCGAGCTAAACGACCCTTGACTAATAGATACAACGCTTCGAGCGAACTGACGCCTTGAATGGCCACATCCCCTGTATTAAGCTGTCATAGTTAACACCTCATCAAATATATGGTTCGAGCTCTTAGCTCGAATGAACTAGTCTTCTGTACTTGACATAATATTCCGCGAGGTACACTTTAGTTGAGAACTCTGTCCGAAGTGCAGCTCGGTAAATAAGGGGCTCGACCAACTATGAGTTCGAGCTCGGAATTCGTCCTTTGAACATTCTTATCTTGAATTATTTGCTCCATACTTCTACTTTTTGGGCTTTTTGTCTTATTGGGCTCCAAAATGGGCTTGCTCATTTTTGGGTCATAACAATAGCCCCCCGACTTTCGTCCGAACTACTTGGAGTTTGGCGAAGCCGAAGTAGTCAACTCGATTCCAATAATTCTTTTTCCTGCACAAAAATCACAAAAAAGAAATAGACTTTCCCTACCTCGAATTCGTATTTCGAGGATGTTCAGGAGATAGAATTTTTCCCATATCGTGAGATTTAACTCGACGAATTTTAGGGATATTTTCCCGTATCGTGAAACTTAGCTCGACGAATTTTAGGGATATATATCTTTTATTTCGGGCGTATCTGCGAAACTCATGGTTCGACTTACGATTATCCCTAGTCCGCGGTTGGCTAAACCCGACATTTTCTACAAAGGATGCCCCTTGCAGCTTTTGAAAATGACAAGTGATTTCTCACGAATCAATCGAGGAGCGACCTCGGACCCATGGGTGATGGATTTTGTATACTGAAAACATTTATTACAATGTGTATACAACGGTTTATTTCTCCTATCTGTTAACAATCGTACATGTATGAACAATGGTATCCTCTTGTCTCACCGATAGGGACGATCATACGGCGTATTGTAGATCGCAGAAGACAGTATGATCACTTGACCTAGTGAGACATAAACATAATCACAGCCGAAATAGCGTATGAGGATACGTCTGTCTGGATGGCTGCGGCATTGTCGGAATAAGTAGTCTGTCTTGGTTACTTAACATGCTGGTACGAGAGGTGGCGTATTGATGGACCGCAGTGAGATATATTCGTTTGTCTGACATCAGCGAATAAAAGATCTCGTTATATTGATTGAGTCCAAACCCCAACGAAGGTTCAGGGGTTTGCACAGGTTGACTGTTGCTTTGACTTGCCATGGTGGAGAGCCAACACAGCGCGCTTGTATATCCGCATCTTGGGTAACAGTAGTTCGTGTAGTACCGCCTGAGACTGAACTTAGGTAACCATATCCGAGTAATAGGATGGGGACATTCCCTGAGGAGCTCAATAACATTCATCGTGCCAAAGTCCTGCAGGCTGATTAAGTTCAGGCACGAGTGATAAGGTTTGAGTGGTACTACTCAGGAATAATAAGATATTAATTAATTGTAGTGAGATATTACTACTCAATTAATGCAACCCGTTCTCATAACGTGGTAATAAAGGGGTAGGTCAGTATTAATTCTGTGGTGAAAAATAATTAATATTAATTAATTAATTGTGTCCTGGGTTGTGGACATGAGAATTAATTAATTTATAGGCCCACTTTATTATTTGCATTAGGTCCCAGGTCTGGCCCAATTAAATATGCTGAATTGAGCCCAAAGAGCCCATTAGGGATAAAACCCTAGGTCTATAAATAGACAGCTCTCTCTCATAAGTTGTAACACAGTTGAAAAACACACTAAACCTAGGAGAGAGAGAGAGGTGGGCGCCGTTTTTGAGAATATTAATTATGAGCAATATCCATAGATCCGATCCGGTTCAGTTTGGTTTAGGTGATTCGGTTCACGGGAAAACCCTACAATTGGTATCAGAGCGAGGTTTCTGATTTATGGCTATGTTGTTCATAATTAAATTCGATATTATGCATGTATGAATTTATTGTTTATTGTGGATGTTGGTTTTTGTTTCTCGTGGCAACCCGTTGATTCAGCCCGCGGTGGTTTATCCGTGTAGGGCTGAATTATTTTCTAAAATCATGAGAAAATCCATGATTAGTGTAGATTTGAAAATTATAATAGAATAGATTTTCTGTAATTTTCAAATTTGTAATTGGACGGGTCGAGGACGAAGAACGAAGACGGAGCTGGCGGAAGGCACGGCGGATGACGGCGGGCGCGGCGGCGGCACAGGCGCACGGCCGCGGGCGCGGCACGCACAGCGCGCGCACGGGCGCGACGCTGGGTGCGCGCACGTGCGCACGGCGCTGGGCCCGGCCTTGGCCGGCGGCGGGCTGGTGGCGGCGGCGGTCGGCGGCGGCTTCGATCGTCGTCGGCTGCTGCTGTCCCGTCACGGTGGCTCATGTTTTGGTGGTTTGTGCAATCCTGTGTAAACCCTAGGGTTGCATTAGGGTTAGGGCAAATCATCAGATCACAAAGGCCTAAATCCCAAAAGATTTGGTGGTTGAAGATTTGGAGGCCCTTGAAGATTTAGAAAGATTTGAAAAGATTTGGATTTATTCAAATTGATTCAAAATTCAAATTGTAATAGAATAGAATTTTATTTTCTATTTTTGGGGCCACGAGGAATTTTTGTTTGTCTTAGTTGTCCTCGTATGATATGTGATTTATTTATGTGCGCAATTAAGCATGTGTAGATAATAGGAAAAGCATGATTTACTGCTTTTATTATTTACAGCTTTCCAAGCATGCTTATGTGATTAATTTCTTTTGTTGGATTATATTTTGGGAATTTTTGGGCTTGTTTAATTACATGCAAAAATTTGGGAAATATAATGACAAAAGGAAATTATGTTTGCGCATAAGGAAACCTTTTAAAAGAAAAATACTAAGCAGATTTTTTAATTAAAATCAAAAGACCTCCACAAAACAGTCCTAGGCTGTAAGTGTATCTCTCGTTCTAGTAAACGTCTACGAGTGTAGCTTGCTAGTTCCCGGAGGTACATGGGTACAGTTGTTGGGATTTCTAGACAAACAATTTAAATCATGTGATTAGTGGGAGGGCTTTGCGTAAACGTCTACGAGTGTAGCTTGCGTAGACCTCTTTCACAAGTATTCTAGGATTGATTTAAATTAAAGATAACAAAAGCTTTGAGGGTTGTGCGGTATGGTTACATGCTATGCTAAACTGTCTCTTTTGGCCGGAGTTAAATTTGTGGTCAATTGCTTAGAAGCATCTTAGAATATAATGCAAGAATTGCATCCCTGTTCTTGAGAGATGGCTTGGTCTAAGGTTTTCACTAATTATTAATTTCTAGTGTCAAAAGCATCCTGGCATGGCAGTGAATTAAATGGATTGGGGCTTAAAACCCGCAGTTCTGGTTGAGGGTGACATCATAAACGTCTACGAGTGTAGCTTGCGGTGGGAACTCTTGGGCAATTAGTGGAAAACATTTTTATTTGATTTATTAAAAGGTCTTTCAATGCATTTGTTTTCGAAGTTCAACATGTATGTTCTTATTTAAGATTCTTTATTGTTTCAGATATGTCTATGTCTAATGTCATCAATATTCTCGCACAAAACACTCTAACTGGTCCGAACTTCCTGGAATGGAAGCGCAATCTCGAGTACCTCCTGATTGCAGAAGAACATATGTTCGTTCTGCAAGTACTTCGTCCTATAGTGCCAACTGTTGAGTCCTCTCAAGAGGATATAGACTTTTATAACAAGTGGGAGAAATCGAACAATGTAGTCAAGTGCTATATGATGACCACTATGTCGAAAGTCTTGCAGCAGCAGCATCAGCACCATAGGGATGCCTATGACATTATGTTAAGTCTGACGGCGACCTATGGGGAAACTGATAGAGCTGTCAGGTTCAATCTCATGAAAGAAATTGTGAGTAAGAAAATGACTGATGGCACTTCAGTGAGAGAGCACGTAGTTACCATAACTCACCTCATGGATGAACTGACAGTGCATGGTGGAGGTATCGACGCTGAGGCTAAGGTCGATATCATACTGAACTCTCTACCCAAGTCCTTTGAGAGTTTTAGACTGAATGTTGTCATGAACAAGAAAGAGTATACTCTTAACGAGTTACTCAATGACTTGATGGCAGCTAAATCGGTCATGAACCCTCAGAAGGTTGTCTTGGCTACTTCTGGTAATCTCTCTGCTGTACCGAAAAGTATGAAGCGGAAGAAAGGGATTAAGAAGTGGGCCAAGAAGACACCTGTGAAGGATGGTGGGGCTGGGAAAAAGCCTAAGGTGGCAACTGATAGGGACAGGTGCTTCAGGTGTGGTAAGAAAGGACATTGGAGGAAAGATTGTCAAGCCAACAAAGCTAGACAAGGTATGCCATTTTGCATGTATAACTGCAAGCATGATTAGAGTTAGTTGTTGCTCTTCTAGAGCTGTAAGCACTGACTTGTTGATCATGTTGTTGTACTTTGCAGGGGACCGGGCCGACAAGGCTGGTGATTGATGGCAAGAAAATACCAAACTGGATGAAGGCAACGTTTTATGACGGAACTTCATGGAGTTTTTCCTTTCCTTATGTTTTGATGTTTTTGAGTACATTTGAGTTTTTATTTGTGGGTCGTGGTTTATCGGCAGGACAAATTTTATCAACTGTTTTGGATATTTGTTATTTATGATTTTATCATTGGCAGTAACAATGTTATCCGTTGTGTTGATTTGTACTCTCTGTACTACTTCGATCAATATATGTCCGCAAGCATTGCATGTAATTCATCCGTAATTGATAATCATAGGAAGAGAAAACTTACTTCTTCTGATGAGGATCTTACATATCTCTGGCACTTGAGACTTGGTCACATCAGCTTGAAGCGGATTCAAAGACTTGCAGATGACGGTACATTGGACTTAGTTCGGGCTGTACCTTATCAAGTCTGCGAATCCTGCATCGAGGGCAAGATGTCTACTAGGCCTTTCAAGGCTAGTCAGTCTCGAGCAGAGGATGTGTTGGAGTTGATCCATTCTGACTTGTGTGGACCGATGTCCACGCAGGCTCGTGGAGGGTACGAGTACTTCGTCACTTTCATTGACGACTACTCAAGGTACGGATACGTTTACCTGCTTCGCTACAAGTCTGAATGCTTTGAGAAATTCAAAGAGTTTAAGGCTGAGGTAGAAAAGAAGGTCGGGAAAACTATCAAGTCACTGCGATCTGACCGCGGTGGCGAATACCTCGGTAACGAGTTCCTGCAGTATTTATCAGAAAATGGGATTACATCCCAATGGACTGCACCGGGTACTCCCCAGCAAAACGGTGTAGCTGAAAGAAGAAATAGGACTCTTCTAGAGATGGTAAGATCAATGATGAGTTATGCAAACTTAACAATTTTGTTTTGGGGCTACGCATTGGAGACAGCAGCTTACGTGCTTAATGTGGTGCCTTCTAAATCAGTTCCTAAGACGCCTTCTGAGCTCTTCCTTGGTCGCAAACCTAGTTTGTGCAAGTTTAGAGTATGGGGTTGTCCGGCACACGTACTGTCGAAGGAACCTGATAAGTTAGAAAGCAGGTCAAAAGTAATGATGTTCATAGGGTATCCTAAGCAAACGAAAAGTGGTTACTTTTACTGTCCTGAGAGTCAAAGAGTCGTTGTTAGCACCAACATTAGATTCTTGGAGGATGAGTATGTGAGTAATCACAGGTCAAGGAGTGATATCGTTCTTCAAGAAATTGAAAACGAGAATGCAATTCCAAAGGAAGGGGAACGTGTAGATGTGGGTGCACCTGTGAGAGATACTGCACCACAGACACGTTCTTCAGTGCAAGGTGCAGGACCACAAGTTACTGCACCTACTACTGACACGGCACCGATGCCTCGTCGTAGTGGGAGAGTTATTTTCCAGCCGGAAAGGTACATGTTCGTGGGTGAGTCTTCAGACTTGAGCCTGGAAGACGGACATGAGGACTCTGACCCATTGACTTACGAAGAGGCAGTGCAGGACAAGGATGTTGCCAAATGGCAAGTCGTCGTGGATTCTGAAATAGAATCCATAACTGTTATGGATGTATACCAGAAAACTGATTTGCCGGATGGCTTTAGGGCCATAGGGTGCAAATGGGTATACAAACGAAAGAGAGGGGCGGATGGAAAGATTACGGCTTTCAAGGCCAGGCTGGTGGCAAAGGGTTATAGTCAGAAAGAGGGTATTGACTATGACGAAATCTTTTCACCCGTAGCCATGCTCAAGTCCATCCGGATACTCCTTGCCATAGCTGCGCATATGGACCTCGAGATCTGGCAGATGGATGTCAAAACCGCTTTTCTAAACGGTTACCTTGAAGAAGGTAGGGACATCTATATGCAGCAACCCGAGGGTTACATAAGCAAGGGCGAAGAACATCTTGTCTGGAAGCTTAGGGAGTCCTTGTATGGACTTAAGCAAGCTTCAAGGTCGTTGAACTTACGTTTCAATGATGTGATTAAATTCTATCGATTTGCACAGTTGGAAAACGAAAGTTGTGTTTACCGACTTTGTGTCAGTGGGAGCGTGGTCTTCCTTGCACTATACGTTGATGACATACTCCTATTTAGAAACAACGAGGGAGTGATGTCCGAAATCAAGGTTTGGTTATCCGAACAGTTCCAAATGGAGGATCTGGGTGAAGTTGGCTACATTCTTGGGATTAAGGTCTTACGAGATCGTAAAAGAAGAATGTTGAGCTTGTCCCAGGCATCCTATGTGGATACTGTGATAGCCCGGTTCAGCATGCAACTCGCCATGAAAGGCTTGCTACCTTTCCGACATGGCGTTTGTCTTTCTGGTAAACAGTGTCCTCAGACACAGCGGGAGAAAAACGAGATGAGTCTTGTACCATATGCTTCGGCTGTGGGTAGTCTCATGTATGCGATGTTGTGTACCAGGCCAGATATCTGTTATGTCGTTGGCATGGTAGCCAGATATCAGTCTAACCCTGGACAGGCGCACTGGACTGCTGTAAAACATATCCTCAAGTATTTGAAAAGAACTAGGAATTTCTGCCTAGTTTATCAAAGTGAGGATTTGTGCCATGTGTGTTATAAGGACTCGGATTTCCAAGAGGACCAGGATGAGAAGAAACCGACCTCAGGTTATGTGTTTACCCTGGGAGGTGGAGCTGTATCTTGGAGGAGCTCAAAGCAGAAATGCATTGCTGACTCCACCATGGAGGCGGAATATGTCGCCGCCTCCGATGCCTCGAAAGAGGGGGTGTGGATCCGGAACTACCTTTTAGAGTTGGGCGTGATCCCGAGTTTGCCGAGGAGCATCACAATTTATTGTGATAACTCTGGTGTAGTTGCAAACTCAAAGGAACCGTGGTCTCACAGGCAAGCAAACACATAGAGAGAAAGTACCATATCATACGAGAAATCGTATCGAGGGGCAATGTGCTGATTAAGAAGATTGACACTGCTGACAATCTTGCTGATTCGTTTACAAAGAGCTTGCCGCAGAAGGTTTACGAAAGACATATTCGTGAACTAGGTCTGAGGTGGATGCCGACCACTGATAGTGGTTAGAGACAGTAGACTAGATAGACAAACTGTATACTCTGTAATAGCTTAGTTATGCTTTGAGTATAAGTGGGAGATTGATGGGTTTTGTATACTGAAAGCATTTATTACAATGTGTATACAACGGTTTATTTCCCCTATCTGTTAACAATCGTACATGTATGAACAAAGGTATCCTCTTGTCTCACCGAAAGGGACGATCATACGGCGTGTTGTAGATCGTAGAAGACAGTATGATCACTTGACCTAGTGAGACATAAACATAATCACAGCCGAAACAGCGTATGAGGATACGTCTGTCCGGATGGCTGCGGCATTGTCGGAATAAGTAGTCTGTCTTGGTTACTTGACATGCTGGTACACAGAGGTGGCATATTGATGGACCGCAGTGAGATATATTCGTCTGTCTAACATCAGCGAATAAAAGATCTCGTTATATTGATTGAGTCCAAACTCTAACGAAGGTTCAGGGGTTTGCACGGGTTGACTGTTACTTTGACTTGCCATGGTGGAGAGCCAACACAGCGCGCTTGTATATCCGCATCTTGGGTAACAGCAGTTCGTGTAGTACTGCCTGAGACGGAACTTAGGTAACCATATCCGAGTAATAGGATGGGGACATTCCCTAAGGAGCTCAATAACATTCATCGTGCCAAAGTCCTGCAGGCTGATTAAGTTCAGGCACGAGTGATAAGGTTTGAGTGGTACTACTCAGGAATAATAAGATATTAATTAATTGTAGTGAGAGCTTGTCAGAGGCTCCGATTAATTAATGAATGTCTGGTAACCTTAAATATGGGGATTCTCAATTAATGCAACCCGTTCTCATAACGTGGTAATAAAGGGGTAGGTCAGTATTAATTCTGTGGTGAAAAAGAATTAATATTAATTAATTAATTGTGTTCTGGGTTGTGGACATGGGAATTAATTAATTTATAGGCCCACTTTATTATTTGCATTAGGTCCCAGGTCTGGCCCAATTAAATATGTTGAATTGAGCCCAAAGAGCCCATTAGGGATAAAACCCTAGGTCTATAAATAGACAACTCTCTCTCATAAGTTGTAACACAGTTGAAAAACCCTAAACCTAGAGAGAGAGAAGGTGGGCGCCGTTTTTGGAGTTCTAGGAGGAGAATTTTGATTCTGGTCCTGCTCAGAATACAGATCTACGGAGTCCTCACCAGTAGTAGATCTGAACAACATTGGGATACATATCTGAAGACCTGATCTGGAGAACAGAATCTCTTCTTTCTCAATCTCTTTATTTCGAATTTTGTTTTGAAATTAGATTGCTAATTTTTGTTTCCGCAGACAAATTCGAATCGCGTGGTTGAATCGAAGTTTGGAATTCAAACTCGAAAGATCGGTTCAGAGACTACGGAATAACGGTAAACCCTAAACCACAATCTTGTATTAAATTCATAGCATCCTAGGGTTTTGAGAATATTAATTTTGAGCAATATCCATAGATCCGATCCGGTTCAGTTTGGTTCTGGTGATTCGGTCCACGGGAAAACCCTACAATGGGTATGCTATGCCGAATTAGACCTTGGCTGTTTACTGGGTTAATTGATTCGGATCCATAGCCTTCGAGGAACTTTTACGGATAGAAGTTCTATTGACTTCGATATCCTCAGTTCTTCGGAATTTGATGGCTGACCCGGCCAAGGGCTTAATTGCCTAAAAAATTATTTATTCATTTATATATATATATATATACATATATATATACATATATATTTTAAAAGAGCTCGAAATTTGAGCTTTTCTGAGTTCGAACTCTGAATTTAAATCCTTCGAGCTCGAACATACTGTGCTCGAGTTATATATTTTTACCGCCTGAAAACGATTGAACTTCCTCGAGGCGGGATTGGAAAAATTTTTGAATTTTGAATTTTGACAGGTGTCAAACGTTTATTGGGGGAGCTCGAAAGTCGCGCACAAATTTTGAGAATAATTTCTCTATAAATAGCTTGAATTCCTTCATTTTCAGTTTTTACTTTTACCTCTCGCACCTCGTAAATTCACCTCGGAACAGAACTTCAGCCGAACTTTTCACTGCTCGACCTCGGGGTTAGTATATAATTACAAATTTCGAACTTCTCTTTTAATTTTTATAAAGAATGAGTTCTAGCAATAGCTCGAGCGATAGCAGTAGTAGCTCGTATTATAGTTCTGAATCCAAGGTTAGTAGTAGGTTAGTTGAGGATATTTTTGCGGAGAATCCTGATATTGAAACTGAAACCGAACTGAATTTCGAAGCCCCCGGGCCTTCGAATAGGATAGAAAATACTCTTGAAAATGTCGAGGTCGAAGATCGACATTCTTCTTTTGACCTTTCCTTAGAGCATTCTTCTGGTTTATCCCTGGGTGTTTTCCCTCCGTTATATGACCGAGATATTGTAGGTAGTTTGAAATTAATTCCATCGGACCTCGATCGTATAAAACTTGATGGGCTCTCCACCCTTCATGGGTTATCAAATAGGTTAAACTCAATAGCTCCTGATTCCGACCAACGAGCCCATCGTCCGCCACTTGGCTTCATGGCTTTCTCAGCTCGATTCTTTGAGTTCGGTATTCGTCTTCCTCTTCATCCTTTTTTTGTAAGTATTTTAGAATACTACAATTTGGCCCCTATACAACTCTCCCCCATTGCGTGGTGCCATATGCTCGGCACATACCTACTTTTCCGAGATGCTGGGTTGGAAGAGCCGACGTTAACCGAATGGAATGATTTATATAATTTAATCACTATGAACGGGGACTCGTATTATTATTTTTCAAAGCATTCACATCACCGATCTCCCATGATTATGGGGACGAAGTCGAATTCAAAGAAGTGGATCCAAGAATTCTTCTTCGTCCAAATTCCCAATGATTTTCCCGGGCTGAGTGGGGTGCTCCGTACTCCAAATAGTACGTGTTGTATGCTTTCCTCGAGCTCGAATTTTGTTCCTTATTACTCATTATTCCTCTGTTTTAAAGTTTGCAGGGCATAAACGAGAGAATATCCCAGAGTACTGTTCGAACCAAATTCAGAAAGCTTTCAACCATCCGGTTCGGGACTTTGAAACCCTCCGTCGACATCGAACCTTGAGTATAGAAGGTATTGACGACCCGATGGAGCGCCTTACTCCTGAAGAGTTGATCAAGTTCCAAGAGGAACAGCAGAACAAGAAGAAGGGGAGGAAGAAGAAAACCCAAGTCCCCAAAGGACAAGGTCCGAGCTCGGCCATAGTCAAGGGGCAGACTTCGGGCGGTGGCTCATCTGGTGCAAAGCCTACTCCCCCCGAGCAGACTCCCACTTCTGAGAATCGAAAGAGAGGAAGGGGTGAAGAGTCTACCGAGATTTCGGAGAATCGTCCTCCCGTCCGGCGAACAAAGAAGGATAAACAACATGTTATTCCGTACGAGAAGGACATTTATGATTTAACCGCGGGGGAGGGCAAGCTAGCCCTGGCGCATCGACCGGGGAAGGAGGCCGAGACTGACCTGGAGACCCCGGCCTACAAGAAAGCTCGGCTGAAAGCGATCGAATCATTTCATGCCTTTGTCGATATGCTTTTCAAGGGTCCTCCATGGCCAACTAAGTCCCCGGCTCGAGTTCGTTTTTTCGATAATGCCCAAATGTGCTTAATGGTAAGTTCCTCTGATCCGAGGTTCGCTTATTAGATCATATTCTTCAACTATTTACTCACATTTATTTATTTTTGCGTGCTTATCAGGGTCTTTGCGGGATGGCGGAAGACTATAAGGAATGCTTCCGAACCCTTCAAGGCGAATGCAAAGACCTCATTCAGGCCGAGAAGGACAGGGACGAGATCCTCAAAGAGAGGGATAATCTTGTAACCGAGCTGTCGGTTGCCACTGCAGAGCTTAAAGCTACGCAGGACTTAGTTGAGAAATTGACCAGGGATCGACAGTCGGCCGCCGAAGAGCTGGCTCGTTTTAGGGACCGCACCGTCAAACTCTCCGAGGACCTTGAGGCCGAGATGCAGGCCAAGAAGGAGGTCGAAGTCCAACTGAGATCGGAACTGGATCGGGTAAAGGGCGAGCTCGTCTCAGTTCGAGATTCGGGTGAAGGTTTGAACTTTACTCGGATGCTCTCGACTCCTGCTGGTGCATCGACTTTCAAAATGATGGAGGATCTTATCCGAAAGAAGATCAAATCTGCCATCTCTACCCAGCACCCAGAGCTCGACGTAGGGTTTATCTATTCGACCCCAGCTGCTTCCGAGGACGAGGAGGAAGAAGATGAAAATCCAAATGATGAGTCCTTCTCGAAGCAGTTGGAGGATAGCCTTCGTCCTGACGAGCAGTCTGGGTTGGAGCAGACAAATCCTGATAGTCAGCCGAACCCGAATCTTGATCAAACTGATTCTAATCTGAAATCCAATTGAATTTGTACAACTCTTTTTTTTTGTAGAACTCTCTCTTCTTCTTTTTTGTAACGACGTTATTTCTTTTAATGAAACATCCTTCTTTTTCTCTTAATTGTTGTTATATACTTTGATAGCTCGAACAAACAATTAATCTTGAGAAGCTCGAAATACATAAAAGAATAAAATTTGAGAGTGGCTCGACGAAACTTAATTCGTGGAAGAAAAATTTTATTTATTAATGTATTGAGGCTCGAATTAATCGGACAAGACTCAAATTGATTTTACAATAACTTGACAAGCTCGAACTAGTGATACAAATTATGATCTGTTTTGCTAGAATGCTTTCTCGAGTTCGAGCTACTCTTTCGAAGGCCATCAGAAGTAATACTTTTTCAAGTATTTGACGTTCCATGCATTCGGAATATCTTTTCCTTCGGGGGTTTTTAGTCGGTAGGCTCCATTTCCAACGATCGAGCTGACTATATAAGGTCCTTCCCAGTTCGGCCCAAGTTTTCCTGAATTGAGCTCTTGTGTATTTTGGAAAACTTGTCTTAAAACCCAATCTCCTACTCGGAATGCTCTTAGTCGAACTGACTTATTGTAGAATCTTTCCACTCTTCTTTGGTTCTTCATCATTTGGCTAGATGCCTCCATTCTTTGCTCGTCTAACAATTCTAAAGATTCGAAGAGCTTCTTTTGATTCTGTTCTTCGTCAAACAGCTCGACTCGTGGGCTTCTCTGGATAACCTCGACTGGAGATACTGCATCGACCCCATATGCCAATGAAAATGGAGTTTCGCCCGTAGCCATCTTGAATGTAGTTCGGTATGCCCATAAGACTGCTGGGAGTTCCTCGACCCATGCTGATTTTCTGGCTGTTAGCTTTCTTTTCAAGATGTTGATGATGGTTTTGTTAGAAGATTCAGCCAGTCCATTTGTCTCCGGGTACCTCGGTGTAGAAAATAATAGACGAGCTCCAAGTGTTTCGCAATATTCTTTAAACTTTTTGCTTGTAAACTGTCGTCCGTTATCTGTGATTATTTCCCGAGGTAGCCCAAAACGACATACTATTTTTTTCCATACAAAGTTTATCATTTCAGTATCTCGCTCTCTAGATAATGGCTCGGCCTTGACCCATTTAGTGAACGAGTCGGTGGCCACCACGAGATATTCTTTTTTGCCCTGGAGCTTTAGGTAGTTTTCCCACAATGTCAATTCCCCATCGACAGAATGGCCATGCTGGAGTGTTCGAGTGGAGTGGCTCGGCATGTAAGTGTGTTGAATTTGCAAATCTTTGGCAACTATCACATTTCCGAACTACTTCCTCAGCATCTTTTTTGAGTGTGGGCCAATAGAATCCTGCCGTTATGGTTTTGTGGGTTAAGCTCCTAGATCCTGAGTGATTCCCGCAACTACCGGAATGCACTTCGGCTAAAATAAGAATACTATCCTCTTCCGACACGCATTTTAGTAGAGGTCCATGGAAAGATCTTCGGTAGAGCTGTTGATCTATTAGGGTGAAACGAGCCACTTTTCGAGCTAGCCGGGTGGCCTCGGTCTTAGATTGTGGTAGAGTTCCGGTAGTTAGATATTCTACAATTGGATTCATCCATGAATTTTGTTCATTGTTAACTGGACAGATTTCCATTGGTTCGTACTCCTAGTCTCGAGTTGCTGGCCAAAGTGCCACGGTTAATGGGATAGCTCGAGTCCCTCTGTAACCTACAGCTGCTGCTAGGTTAGCTAGAGCATCTGCGTGCGAGTTTTCTTCCCGAGGTATGTGGGAGACCTCTACCTCCTCGAATTTTGACTCGAGCCCCTTAGCTATTTCGTGATAGGCTTGCATTCTGGCATCCCTTGCTTGGAATTCACCTCGGACTTGATTCACCACCAACTGTGAGTCTGATTCGATTTTCAGCCTCCTTACTTTTAGATCGAGGGCCAGTTGGAGACCGGCGATGAGTGCCTCATATTCGGTTACGTTGTTTGTAGTTCGGAATTCAAAATGGATAGCTCTCTCAATTACCCATCTTTCAGGGGATACGAGTAATATCCCTGCTCCACTCCCCCTAGAATTACTGGAGCCGTCAATGCATAGGGTCCAGAATTCTAAACTCTCTGATATTGGACCGAGCTCGACTTCGGCAATTAGTTGGAGTTCGGGAGTGTAATCCGCAATGAAGTCTGCCAAGATTTGTGACTTGATGGTACTTCGTGGTTCGAACTTAAGGCCATAGCCCCCGAGCTCGATTGCCCACTTCATCATTCGCCCAGACAGATCAAGTTTGGATAGAACGTGCCTGATAGGAAATGAAGACACCACTTTAATTGGGTGTGATTCGAAGTAGGGTCTTAACTTCCTTGAGGCCATTACAAGTGCCAAGACGAGCTTTTCGAGGGCCAAATATCTTGTCTCTGTATCCAATAGAGTTCGGCTTACGTAGTAGATCGGATGTTGATTTCCATCTACTTCTCGTATTAATACTGCACTGACGGCTTTCTCCGAAATAGCCATATACAGTTGTAATTTCTCATTGGGCTCGACTTTATTCATTACTGGTGGAGTTGTTAAATATTGTTTTAGCAAGGTGAGTGCATCGTCACATTCTCTTGTCCATTCGAACTTCTTTGATTTTTTAAGGAGAGAAAAGAACGAGCTGGTTCTGTCGGAGTATCTTGCTATAAATCTACTCACTGCTGCAAGTTTTCCGATCATCCTCTGTATATCCTTAATACTGTTGGGAGGTTGGATATTTTGGATAGCTCGAATCTGTACTGGGTCGGCCTCGATTCCTCTTCGACTTACTATATAACCAAGGAATTTTCCTGAAGTGACTCCGAACGTACATTTGGCCGGATTCAACCTCATATTAAATTCTTGTAATATTTCAAAGACCTCGGCCAAATGTTGTAAATGCTCCTCGAAATTATTCGACTTCACCAGAATGTCATCGATATAGACCTCCATGGTTCGGCCAATTTTATGCTCGAACATCCGGTTCATTAGTCGTTGATAAGTCGACCCTGCATTTTTTAAGCCGAACGGCATGACTTTGTAACAATAAATTCCCTGATTGGTCATGAAGGTTGTCTTCTCTTCGTCCGGTGGGTACATCTGAATTTGGTTATAACCCGAGAAGGTATCCATAAAGCTCATGATACCGAACCCGGCAGTTGCATCGACGAGCCGGTCGATGTGTGGCAGTGGGAAAGGATCTTTCGGGCATGCTTTATTCAGGTCGGTGTAATCCACGCATACTCGATTTTTCCCATTCTTTTTCATCACCACGACCACATTTGCGAGCCACTCGGAGTACTTTACTTCCCGGATAAAACCAACTTTTAATAAGTTTCGAACTTCTTCGGCAATAGCTTCATTCCTCTCCGGAGCAAATCGTCTCCTTTTTTGTCTTATCGGCCTATGACTTGGGTCGACTCGGAGCCGATGACATATGATCGAGGGGTCAATTCCAGGCATATCTTCGTGGGAGAATGCAAAGTTTGTTTGATTTTGAGTTAGTAGCTCCCGCAGCTCGGTATTTTGAGTTTCGGACAACCTTTCTCCGACGAAGGTTGTTCGAGCTATGTTTTGGGGATCTATGCTAACTTCCGAGCTGCTTTCTACCGGTTCGGACTCCATCATATGTACAGTCCGAAGTGTTACTTCATAGCAGCTCCTTGATGCTAATTGGTCTCCTCGAATAGCTTGAACCCCCCATGGTGTTGGGAACTTGATCATTTGGTGGTAAGATGAGGGGACGGCCTTCATTGCGTGAATCCAAGGTCGGCCGATTAACACATTATATGCCGAGGGGGCATCTACCACTTGGAAACGTGTTGCCAAGTTTACTCCTTCGGCGAAAATTGGAAGGTCGATTTCGCCAAGGGAGTTTAGCTTCTCACCGCTGAATCCAACCAAGGTGATTGGATTTTCTGTAATATTTTTGTCTGAAATCCCCATACTTCGGAGGGTTCGGAGGAAAATTACATTCGAGGACGCCCCAGTGTCAACGAGAATTCTTTTCACTTGACAATTTGCTATCATGAGTGAAATGACGAGGGCGTCGTCGTGGGGGTGCCGAGCTCCTGTTTCGTCCTCAGCTCCAAAGCATATTTCATATGGGGAGGTTTCAATCTGATGTACAGATTGATTTCTTAATTCCCTGCAATGCCTTTTTGCGGCATTTTGCGAAGATCCGGCCATGGACGAGCCCCCAGTTAGGACATTGATGACCCTCTGAACTTCGGGTTGCTTTGGTTCCTCGAGGAGAGGTTGGTTGTTTGCCCCTGTTGCCGGAGTCTGATTTTCTTGAACTCCCCCAGGGTTCTTCTTATTTCTTGTCCAGACTTTTCTTTTGTTCGAGGTCTTTGGGCAAGTTAACAACCCCTCGGCCAGAAGCCGATCTATCTCTCTTTTCAGATCCCGACAGTCATCAGTTCGATGACCATGGTCCTGATGGAATTCGCAATAGAGCGAAGTATCTCGAAGCTCGGGTCGAGCTTGCATTTTTCTTGGCCATTTGACCAAATTACCTATCTTACACATCTCTCGAACTGGTGCTCGGGGAGATATCTTCTGCTCGGTTTGGGGGGCTGCCGATACCACCTTCATCCCCTGTTTGGATGATTCTGCCCGAGCAGGGTAGGGCTGGTATCGACTGCTCGTTCGTGCTGTTTCTTGCTTTCTTTCAACCTGGCCGGTTGATTGTTTACCTTTGTTTCTCTGGCCGAAGTTTTCTTCCTAAACTTCTTGCCGGATTTGTGCTTCGGCTCGAACTAATACTTCGGCCATGCTCGAGCACGGATACTTTACTAGTTTCCAGAAGAGGCCGGAGTTTCGACGAAGCCCCTTCTTGAACGCCGATACTGCCGTTTCTTCTAGGCAGTTAGGTATAGTTACTTTTACCGAATTAAATCTCTTCAAGAAGTCTTGAAGGGACTCATTCTCTTTTTGGACGATCGAATAGAGGTCGTCCGACCTTCGCGGAGCTCTCTTGCTACTCGAGAAATGCTGTACGAAAGACTCGTGCAGCTCGGCAAATGATGATATTGAGCTCGATTTCAAGTGCATATACCATTGCATGGACGGACCCTCCATGCATGCTCCGAAGCTTGTACACATGCAAGCTTCTCGTTGCTGTTCGGGAATGACCGCCATTTGCATCTTCATTTTATATAGAGTGATAAATTCGTCTGGGTCGGTCTTCCCGTCATATGCCTTGATGGTTGGCATTGTGAAACGAGATGAGAGCTGGATAGACGAAATCCTTCGAGTGAAGGGGGAGTCTGCATAACTCTCAAGTGGTATGTTAGTTGGAGGAGCTGGGGCTCCAGGGATTAGGGCCATGAATTTCTGCATCTGTTCGAGCTGTTTCTCGAGTGATCGGATCTTGCCTTCCGAGCTACTGTCATCGGAGGGAGCCCAACTGCTTTCTGGTTCCGTGGGAGCTCGGGAGCTTGCTTCTCCATGTTCTGTCTGAGGGTTTCCTTCCTCGGATTGTGCGTTGCTCTGGCCATCATTATTTACTAGGGCCAGCTGTCGTCTCAGGTTCTCGGCCTCCAAGGTTATTCGACGATTTTCCTCTTGTAGGTTTCGAAGGTTCTCTTCTCGCCTTTTGAGTTCGGCTTCGAACTCAGCTGCGCTTCGGAACACTCCGTGTCCGAGTTGATCATTGTTGTTACTGTTGTTTCCTTCCATATTTTATTCAATCTTTCTTTCTTAAGCTTGCCCTCCTTCTAGCGGCCAATTGTTGATGCTCAATATTTTGGAGATTACTTTTTTTTAAGAATACTAAATTGAAATGCTATGAAATATTAAATGCGTAATAAAGGAATAAGAACAAACTATAATTGTAGAGCTCAAAATACTTGTATTGCTTTAAATGCTATAATAATTGCTTATTTGCCTGTATCCTTTACAATAAATGAGGATCCTATTTATAGGAATTCAATCGAGCTAAACGACCCTTGACTAATAGATACAACGCTTCGAGCGAACTGACGCCTTGAATGGCCACATCCCCTGTATTAAGTTGTCTTAGTTAACACCTCATCAAATATATGATTCGAGCTCTTAGCTCGAATGAACTAGTCTTCTGTACTTGACATAATATTCCGCGAGGTACTCTTTAGTTGAGAAGTCTGTCCGAAGTGCAGCTCGGTAAATAAGGGGCTCGACCAACTATGAGTTCGAGCTCAGAATTCGTCCTTTGAGCATTCTTATCTTGAATTATTTGCTTCATACTTCTTCTTTTTGGGTTTTTTGTCTTATTGGGCTTCAAAATGGGCTTGCTCATTTTTGGGTCATAACAAATACAATATTTTTTATATATTTCATTTTTTATAAGATATTGTAATTAAATAATTAATGCTTATTTTTTATAAAAATATTATAGATTAATTATGAAAAACAAAATTTTTAAAAAATATTTATTAATATTTTCGTTTTTTATTTTATAGATTAATATGAAAAACGAAATAATTTTTTCAATAATATTTTTATATTTATTTAAAATATTATTATTATTATTGAAATATTATAAAAACGAAATATATATTAATTGTGAAATAAAAATTTTTAAAAAAATTAAATTAATATTAAAAAATAATTAAAAATGTCACGTGGCATATATGTGGCAGTGAGTCAGCGCCACATCAATGCCACGTGGCACTAAACAACTTAGTCAGCGACATGAGACAAAATTCCCTAACAAAATGAAAGTGTGGGATATAATTTCCCAACAGCAAAAGAGTGGGATAAAATTCCCTAATATGTAAAAGAGTGGGATATATTTCCCTATTTTCCCAAATTTTTTTTAATGGGATCTGTTCCAGGTCTGAATCGGGTCATATTAAAATTTTTTTTTAAAATGGGGTCGGTTCCAGGTCTGAATCGGGTCAGTTTCGGACCCAATTCAGACCTGGAACATATTTTTTATTTATTTTTAAATGGGATTTTATATTCAAAATTCATTTTTGTTATAAAAAAGGACACCTGAATATCTGATTTTGACAAAAAAATTGTACTTTTGGGTATTTTTTATATGAGTTATAAGAAGTGGGTATTTTTGATATGTCAATACTAAGTATTTTGAATTTTTCACTCTTTTAATATTAAGAAAACAATTAAGTTTGAATTTGATAATAATAATAAAAAACTATTTGAATTCCCAAACCCTAACGTATCCACCGAACAGTCGTCACTCACTCATTTGTCGCCGAACCTGCGCCACCCCTCAGCCCCACCGACAGGCGCCCCTATCGGCCACGAACGGCGCCCTGCGCCGCCATATCCGCCCAACCAGAATGTACTTTTTTTTTTCTTTGAATGTTGCAGATTTCGATTTGTTCCTATGAATGTACTTTTTTTTTTTTTTTTTTTTTTCTGGTTGAGAAAGTTTTGAGTTTTTTTTAAATCGCTGCTTGTTTACTAGGTGGTATGGAAAAATGCACAATTTTTTTACATATTAGCAATTTTCGAAGTTTATAGGATGTTTGATAGGAAGATTGTAATGTACTTATTTTGTTTCTTTTGGTTGATTTTGTGAGTGTGTTCCTTCTAGTTATATGTTAAGCATCAATTCTCGAGATTATTGTTGAAGATTTATTATTTACCCTTTAGAATTAACTTTTACAGCAAATCAAAGCCGAACTCAAACTTGAGCTCTGGAGTTTGAACCGAGCACAAACTCTACCTTACAAACTTGATTTCGATCTCAGGAGCTTGAGTTCGATTACAAGATCTATATCTGCTTTGGCGAATCGTGCAGCCGAGCTTGAATCGAACTCGAACTCTTACAATCGAAGCTCAAAAACTCAAATTTCTTCGAGCTCGAACATAGTATTAGCAAGAAGCGAGCTCGAACAGCTCATTACTCTCCATATTATTCGCACCAACTACTCGGCTCGGTTATTACACCTTAGGTACTCTCTTTCTCTCTCAATTTTTTCTTTTACTTTTGAGGGGAGGAACAGCTTATTTATTCATTAACTTGATTTTATTCGGTGTGCCATTTGTTGTAAATGGAGGTTACATAAAAATGTTGATTCTTGTTTACGGTGTATAGGTGTAGCTTTCTTGTCTTGATCGCCTTAATATATTAGAACAAACTGTTTTTACTAGTAAATGGTTTTATGAATGATGTTCCAGCTTCCAATAGTATTATTTTCATAAGAAAGCCTTTCAATTATGTTTACCTTTTAATGTCTTCAACTTCATGTTTATTTTCGCACGCCCCTGCTTTTGATGTTGATGATGTTATGTTTGTAAATCTTAGGTGATAGCCCAGTTTCTGAAGTGATTATATAATTTGGTGTTCCTTCTGAAACTGATTTGACTGCTTCACATTTGTTTTTGTTATAATTTGTTAACTCCCATATGTCAATTTGTCAACTTGTGCTTCTTTTATGCAGCAATGGCGCAAGGTGCAGGTATGTTTACTGTGCCACAGACTGTTGGCACTGTCTTGTGCTGCAAATGTGGCATTTTAATGCACCCAAATGCTGCGAATATGTGTGCCAATTGCTTACGGTCTGAAGTTGACATAACGGAAGCCCTTCAGAAGCATGTTATCATCAACCATTGCCCTGAATGTGACAGCTATCTGCAGCCACCGAGGACTTGGATCAAAGCACAACTCGAGTCGAAAGAGCTGCTGACCTTCTGCGTGAAGAGGCTGAAGAATTTGAACACTGTTCGTTTAGTGCATGCGGAGTTCATTTGGACCGAACCTCATTCCAAGAGGATCAAAATCAAGTTGAGGGTCCAAAAGGAGGTTCTTCATGGAGCAATACTCGAACAAGCTTACACCGTTGAATATGTTGTGCAGGATCTATTGTGTGAGTCTTGTTCGAGGGTTGCTGCTAATCCTGATCAGTGGATTGCTGCAGTACAACTGCGGCAACATGTTTCTCACAGGCGCACCTTTTTCTACTTGGAGCAGCTTATCCTTAAACATGATGCTGCTAAAGATGCCATCAGAATTAGGCAGATGGACCAGGGCATTGATTTCTTCTTTGGGAAAAGAAGTCATGGTTTGAAGTTTGTTGAGTTCGTAGGTAAAGTAGCTCCAATTAGGAGCCGTAATGACAAGCAACTCGTGTCTCATGACTCGAAGAGCAATAACTACAATTACAAGTTCACATTCTCAGTTGAAATCAGTCCCATTTGCCGTGAAGATTTGATTTGCCTTCCACCTAAAGTTGCTGTTAGTTTGGGAAACCTCGGACCACTTGTCATATGCAGTAAAGTGAGCAACAACATAGCTTTGTTGGATCCACTCACCCTTAGGCAATGCTTCCTGGATGCTGACCAGTATTGGAGATCATCTTTTAAGCCCTTACTGTCAAGCAGACAACTTGTGGAATACATAGTTTTAGATCTTGAGCTGGTTTCACCTGAAGTTAATCTTGGTGGCTCAAAATATGCCTTGGCAGATGCTCAAGTAGCCCGGGTGTCGGATTTTGGAAAGAATGACAGAATCTCATTTGTGAGAACACATTTGGGACATCTGCTGAGCCCTGGAGACTATGCTCTTGGTTATGACATGTATGGTGCCAATAGTAATGATGTGGAGTTGGACAAGTACAAGGGTCTTGAAATCCCTGATGTAATATTGATCAAGAAGAGCTATGAGGAGAAGCGCCAGAAGAGACGGGGGAAGCAACGTCCGTGGAAGCTGAAGTCTCTGAACATGGAGACTGATGATGCTGGCAGAGGTAGAGATCATGAGGAAAAGATGAACTCGGAGTATGAACAGTTCCTGAGAGATTTAGAGGAGAATCCTGATTTGAGATTCAATCTTTCTTTGTATCGCAATAAAGAATACCAGGCATCAGAAATGGCATCCATGACTGATGGGGAGGATGTTCCTTCGGTTCCACTTGACGAGCTGCTCGCTCATCTGGATATAAGTGATGAAGAAGTTGATGATGATGATGGTGATATGAGGGAATGATTCTACTTTCTGATGTGATTTTTGCAATTTTGTTTTCTGTTTTTTTTTTCCTACTGTTAAAAGTGTTTTTGAGTAGTGGATAGCCCAAGATCTCTCATTCAAATCTTTTATATATGGAATGCTTTTCATTTTTGGTGACTGGCGCATGCAACATGTATATCTTATTAAGTTGTGAATACAAAACTTGACTTACCATGCAAATTGATGTAGATGCATAAATTTAATGATTGTATCTGTGATTGTGTGATTCTCATATTCAACGTACGGGGACTCTATTTTCATAAACACAATATATTAAAATTTTAATTTATTATTTAAAATTTAAAAATACCACATCGCGCCATGTAATGTGATAGTGTGTTAAGACTTACTTATGTGGACTTTAATTGTTACTTTTCCAAAAGAAAAACGCATAACCATCATTAGAATTTTAATTTCATTTTTTCCAATAAGACAGCATGTTTCCATTCAACATGAATCTTCTCTTTTTCCCCAACATTTTGCCTCTAGCTCTCCATCTCCACAGCTATCCATCAACGCCATATCTGCTGATCTGATATTCGGTGGAGGCTTTATATTTCTCAGGCATGATCCTCTTCTTCACTTTCGCGTTTTTTTAATTGTATTTTATCGTATCTGCTGGATCTTCAATTTTCTTTACATACTTCCGTATGTATGATTCAGCTTTTCTTCGCCTTTCCGATTGTAATTGATTTTTTAGATATGAAAGTGTTTATATTAAGTGGAATGAATTATATAATTTTTTGCGAGCTTTTTTTTTTTTTTTTTTTGGTTAGAAACACAATTTATTGTGTGACTTCGGTTTTCCGTGCCTCAGTTGATTCATATGAAAAGATGAACTTATGATACGTTTGTTTTAATCTTGTTATTGATTATTTTGAAAGCTTTAATTGGGATTAAAGAAGAGGATATCTGCAGTTCTTTTCCCATTTTTTGAGGATACCCCTTTTTTGGATTGTGCAGGATATAACTTGATAGAGTTAGCTTATTCGACTTCTCTCTAGCAAGGGTGAAATGAAGAAGGCTTTTGATCAAACTGTCCGCGACATGTGGGCTTCTCTTTTTAACTTGTGCACTTTATAGTGTGTCTTTGCACTTTATTTCATGCACATCAGCCATCCCTCTGTAAATAATATAATTTGAATTACTATTTCAGTGTCTAAATAATAGGAAAAGGTGTTAGGAGATTTCTTGCAATTTAGAATTATTAGCTATGAGTTTGTCCATATATTTATATTTTCCGTTCCATATTGTAGTGACTGATTTCATTAAATCATGTTTTGCTTTTGGTTTGCCGAGCATTTTCTTAGGAATGTCTTACTATTGCAGTAAGAGAGGGGTCAACAAGAAAGTTCTCAAAGTCCCTTCAATAGAACAGAAGGTAATTATTGATATTGCCTTTGCATTGACTTGTCTCTTGGTGTGCCACCTTCTGATATTCCTTTTTCTCCTTATATTGAGATGTTTTGGTCTGACTATATTATTTAGAACTAATAATAATTATTGTAAGGTGATGAGATGTTTGCAGTATTGCTAGTTCTTCTCAGCAGTTCGAAATTGTGCTTGGCTTATTCTTTAAGGTTCTTGATGCAACTAGCAATGAGCCCTGGGGTCCTCATGGAACCCTCCTTGCAGATATTGCTCAGGCCACTAGAAACTAGTAAGTTCAGACTGAGTCAAAATGTTACATAGCACTTCACGAGGGCCATTTTTCATATAGAAGGTATTGAACTTTGCTATGTAACAGTCACGAGTATCAGATAATTATGTCAGTAATATGGAAGCGCATCAATGATACTGGGAAAAATTGGCGGCATGTGTACAAGGTTTGTTTTCCTTTAATTTTAGAATTTCTTGTATATAAGGTGTCTTATTTTTTACTTTCACGAGCTCCTAAAGAGTCAAGTGCAAAGTCATGGAGATTACTCTGATTCCTTTTGCAGATCCATGTTTTGGAATTTTCTTGAAGATAATTAACTTATTAGTAGATTGGCATCTGTTAACAATCAAGTCAGAATTTTCCAGCTGATTTTATGCAGGCATTGACTATCCTGGACTACTTGGTAGCACATGGGTCTGAGCGTGTCATAGATGACATCAGAGAACATGCGTACCAAATATCGGTTAGTTTCTTTATTATCTGAATTCTTTAAGTGTGGGGCTTCAGTTTCACCTTGGAATCAGTTGATGAATATTATTTTGCTCATTTCCATAGACATTGTCCGATTTCCAATATATTGATTCCAGTGGAAGAGACCAGGGCAATAATGTTAGAAAGAAATCTCAGAGCCTGATAGTTCTTGTAAATGATAATGATAGAATACAAGAAGTCCGTCAGAAGGCTGCTGCTAATAGAGACAAGTAAGTAGCACTGCAATCTCTTTGATTGCATGCATCATATCACCTGCCTCTTTAACTTAGTTTTTTATGACATATTGTTGAAGATATGATCTATTATTCTTTGTATATCTTTGTAGATATGTTTAGATTTTTTGTTATTTACATTATGGTAGGTTCTAGCTATATATTTCAAGTTTATAATCGTTCATTGTGTGGAAAATAAAGATTTGTTACGCCTCATATGGTATCAGCCATCCTTGGCTCTAAACCCTAATTTCTTTCCCGTCGGCTACATTCCTGCCCTCTTACCATGGCTGCAGTCGATACTCCCCCTATTATCCATATGGTTACCATAAAACTGACCTCCTCAAATTACCTCCTTTGGCATGCTCAAATCGAGCATCTGCTTATCACCCAAAACTTCATGCCCCATGTCGACAACACATCTCTACCTCCACTTGCCACCATCTCCGCTGCAAACGGCCACTCCTCCTCCAACCTTGCTTATTCTACTTGGTATTCACGAGACCAACTCATCAAGTTATTCCTCGTTTCTACACTCACCGAAGAGTCTATGGCAAAAAAACCGCCCTCGATGTATGGCAAGCCCTCTCCCGAACTCGATCCTATAGCCATGCTTCTAAAGCTTTAGAGTTGAGCTTGAAATACGATATTCTGTCTATTCAACGGGGGTCCCTTAGAGTTGCTGATTATGAGAGCAAATATAAATCACTTTGTGATCAATGAACTACGATTGGTCGTCAAAATGTTTGTTGCTGCTCAACTCGCTCAAGAACCATTACCAGATTTTCCAACACTTCTTGCTCGCGCGCAGAGCCATGAAATATTTCAGCACTCATTGCATACTTCTTCACCTTCTCAGACCATAGCTTTTGCTGCCTCGCAGCGTGATCATTCTTTTGGTGCTTCGTCTCGCAGCTGTTCGTGAACCAATAAAGGGTGTGGTCGTTCACGTAAAACACCTTGGTGTTATTTTTGTCGCGCCACGGACCATGACACATCGACTGCCCCAAAAGATTTGATCGCTCATTTGATTGTTCCTCTCGCAATGCCACTACCAGCAGACTTAGGCTAGGCCTTCTCTACGGATTGTTCTATATCCCAACCAAATATTTCCAACTGGTATCTTGACACTAAGGCCTCCGCTCACATCTCCTCGGATGTGCGACGTTGGATAATGTTTACTCTTATTTTGGCTCTGACCGAGTTGTTGGTAAATGGTAATGGTGAATGTCTGCCCATTCTCACACCGGTTCTCTCTCTATATCTCCTCATCTTCGCCTAAATAATGTTCTTGTAGTGCCCGACATTGCGAAGAACCTTTTATCTGTGAGCAAGTTAACTCATGATATTACTGTACAAGTCTTATTTACTGACTCATTATTTCGCATTCAGAATCAGGACACAGGTCAAATCCTAGCCACCGGCGTTCGTGATTGTGGCCTCTACTTACTGGATTCTCCGAATATAGCTCTTGCTGCCATCACTCAATGCAAACAGCCCACCGCCTCTTTTGAGCTTTGGCACTCCCGTCTCAGTCATCCAGGGCACGCTGTAGTCAGTTTATTATCCTTTCTCTAATCAGCGTCCTGCTGTTTCACCATTGTGCCTTGCTTTATTAGAATTTTTTGATGGATCTCTGCCAAGTTTGTCCACTCCGCCGCCCTTATCTCCGGAGCCAGTTGCGTCTTCGCCCCGTCGACTATGTCCTCCGGTTGATATTCCACCTATTGCTTATGCACCCATCGATCAGCTCGCAACAGTTATTGCCGATCATCCACCAAAAAATGCGGCTCCTCTACAACGCACTCATTCGATGCATACAAGAGCTCAGTCCGACATATTTAAACCACAATATCCCGGTGATATAAATTGCACCTCCCTTTATTCTGCTCTCGTTGCCATTTTCGAACCTTGCGGCATCAAATCCGCACTTAAGGTTCCAGATTTGGTAAACGTCATGAACAAAGAAATAGTTGTGCTTCGTATTAATAACACGTGGGTTCTGGTTCCTCGACTTCGCATGCAAATTTAGTTGGATCGAAATGGGTGTATCAAGTTAAACTTCTTGCTGATGGCACGACGGATTGCTACAAAGAACGGTTAGTAGCTCAAGTAGCCAAGTTCCTGGATTTGATTTCACTCACACTTTTAGTCTAGTTGTCAAAGCTTCCACCGTTCGCATCATCTTGTTTATCACTGTTATGCGTTCCTGGACTTTCCGAAAACTTGACGTCAAGAATGCTTTTCTGAATGGTGTCCTATCTACCCCGGTTTTCATGGAACAATCACCCGGTTTTATTGATCCTCTCTATCTGGATCACATTTGCAGTTAGAAGAAAGCTCTATAGGGCCTTCCCCAAGAACCACTTGCTTGGTATCAACGTTTCAGTGGTTTTTTACTATCTCTCGGTTTTCGGTGCAACTCAGCAGATGCCTCTCTTTTTATTTTTTGCGAGAAAACGGTTATTATTTACTTGCTTGTGTATGTCGATGACATAATTGTTACAGGGAATGACTCTAACACCGTCACTGCTCTCTTATATCGCTTGAAAACTGAGTTTGCTGTTAAGGATCTAGGTCAGCTCGGCTGCTTTCTCGGTCTGGAAGTCACCTATACCTCAAATGGATTGTTTCTCAGTCAATCGAAATATGCGCGAGACATCCTTATCCGAGCTGAACTTCTTGATTCAAAGCCTGTTTCACCTCCACTTGCTTCAGGTGTGTAATTTTCCAAGTCCGGCGTCCCTTTTGATGATCTAACTCTTTATCACTCATTGGTTAGTGCTCTCCAAAATCTCACAATCACTGGCCTGAACCTTGCTTATTCTGTTAACATGGTGAGTCAATTTCAACAAAATCCTACACTTGATCATTTTCAATATGTGAAAAGAATTTTGCGTTATGTCAAGGGTACTATGAGTTGTCGTTTTGGTATTTTCGCATGGTGATTGGGCTCGATGTCATAACACGCGACGTTCTACCTATGGTTATTCTATTTTTCTCGGACCAAATCTCATATCTTGGAGTGCAAAGAAGCTGCCTACCGTATATCTTTGTAGATATGTTTAGATTTTCTGAAATTTATTTCCCTTACATTGGTAGGATCTAGCTATATATTTCAAGTTCGTAATAGTTCATTGTGTGGAAAATAAAGATTTGTTACGCCTCATACATGCATTAGGCTCTTTATATTGAGTTGTATCTTTGGTGGTTATTTTTATACTTAGCAGTTGCTATGGCTAGTCTTCATCGGTTGCTGAATGCTTGCATGTGTGTTAGTTGTGCATCATGTGTCTTGGTTATCTTCTCTTGGCTTTGCACTTTTTTTTTTTCTTTCCCTAATAAAACATCTGCTCATATTTTGAGTTATAGTAGGCTTTGAGTATGCTTTTGCTGATGTTTTTGGGGATTGATCTACATCTGATAGTGTTTGCAAACATTAGAGTTTCAGGTTTTGATATAATTGTTGGATTGAGTCATATTTCAAGCTTGACTTGTGTGAGTGATGGACGGATTCAGGGAGTTGTACCGATGTTTCTGTTTTATCTCCTTATGGATGCTGTAACGTTTCTATTAGTTTCTTTTCCGTGCTCCTTAGGTTGCAATAATGAGTCTTTTGCTGCACAACTGATCAAAATCAAGAGTATGGTGTACACATTTTAAAAAAGCAACTTATCTCATGGAAATTCTATTTCTGTTTCTTTCTTTATATTGTTTGTCATCTTCCTCTATCTGCATATAGCTGTGTTTAAAAAAGCGCGCCTGAGGCGCGCTTAGGCGGTGAGGCGCGCCTCGAAAAGGCCGAACCGCCTCCTGGACTGTGATGCGCGCAGGGTCCACGAGGCGCGCCAAAGGCGCCCGAGGCGAGGTGAGGCGCGAGAGGCGCGCCCAGGCGTTGATGCAGTGGCCTCAGGATTTTTCTTAAATTTCTCGTCTTCTGCTGCCATCTCTCAGCCACTGCCACCACCCTTCAGCCGCTGCATCCTTTCTATGCAGAAGGGTTTGTCTAGTGGCGGCTAGTATAAATATATTTGTTATTAGGGTTTTTCTTTCAATAAATGCAGATTAGCTGTCAATTGAAATTCTCAAGGTTATTAGTTTTCAGTTCACACTACAGCATTTATTAGGTTGTGGTGTACTTTTTTATTTTTTTTAGATTTTTTATTTTTTTTAGTTTATTAGGGTTTCAGTTAGGCCACAACATTTATTAGGTAATTAATAAATGCTTGATATATTATAAATTATTAATTTATAATATAATATCACAAAATATATATAAAGTTTTGAAAACATTAAATAAATACTTCTAAAAAAGATAGTAAATAATTAAAATATGTATATTGGCATGATACACATGATTTTTATTTTATATTTAATATTTAAGTAATAAATAATATATTTATATATTATTTATTAAAGGGTCCTTGAGGCGCTCGCCTCGACCTGAGTCGCCTCGCGCCTCGTATCCTTGTCGCCTCGACTCGCCTCACGCCTTTTTAAACCAAGGCATATAGTTTTTTTTTTGTGCATACTTAGAAGTCTGGTATATCTACTCTCTGATTGTTTTTGGGCTTTCCTAGTTGTTCACCTTTTTAGATTAACTGCCTGCTTGATAAGTAACGAAGTTGGCTAACTGATTTTATTTACACTATACATCAGCAGATTCTACAGTACTCCAATGGGTGGCATGCATAGTCCTGGCTCCGGAGGGTATAGAGACAGATATGATGATGATCACTATGAAGGCCAATATGATGATGATCACTATGAAGGCCGATATGATGATAGGAATGGCTACAGGAGAGAGAGAGAATGGGGTTCTAGAAATGACGATAGAAACAATCGGTATGGAGAATCATATGCGCATGATGGGGACAGATATGGTAGAGATAATGAGGAGCGGTTTGGCCGAGATGGGTACAGGACTATAGAGGAAGAAGTCAAAGTATAGATGACAATAATTATGGGTCAAGAAGTAGAAGTGCTGATCCAGAGAGAAACCGTGTAAATGATGACGATGGCCAATATTCTTCTAGGTTTGCTATTTCCCTATTTCTCTATTGATGAGTTTCTTAGGCTTAATTCCTTGTTGTGAATATTGGGATCTATTTTAAGCAGTTGTAAAGTGGAAGCTTTTTATACTAAAATGTCAATGAAGCCTGTGGTGTGGAAATAATATTTCTGACCCAAAATGTTATTTGTCATTTGCCAAAAGAGGATGAAATAAAGACCTGGAAGAGAAGTAAATAAAGCCTGACCGCAGAAATAAATACATCGAATATGAAAAGCAGGTTCCTCCTAATAGTCTTGGATGCTAATTCTGCTTCAAATGATATTCTGCCGTCATATTGCACCATATTATTTTGTTAGCTAGGATCTACTCTATCAAGTTCAGTCCTTCTAAGTTTGATATTGTTTACATCTAAATGTTTTCGGGCTGTTATTAAAATTTTGAAACAAATTTGAGTAATTTATTTCAATAATATGTTTATTACCAGTATTTTTCCTTTGCAGAGGAAGTGGTGCCAAAGCTGAAGAGCAATCTCAAGATGGAAGGTATTTATTGTTGATCTCTTTGCTATATATTTCTTATGAAACAATTTATGACTAAGCTGTTTTATTGTTTGATTTTTCCATCAGTTATGCTGGCAAAAAGCTTGAGAATAAATATTCTGGACAAAGCTTTGATGCACCTCCTAGTTACGAGGATGCCGTTGGTGCTACTCACAGTCCTTACAACGAAAGGTAAAGTTGCTTGTATATTTGGCCTTACAACCTTTTTTGAGTTTGTGCATTGGTTCTGAATCCATATGATTGACAGGGAGGGCGAGTTTTCACTAGCTTATGCCCCTAGAGCATCCTCCCCCAAGGTTGCTAGCCCAACCCCTACAACTGCTGCTGTTCCACACCCTGTTCCTGCTTCAGCTCAGTATAGCAACCAGGAAGTGAGTGGATTTGATGAATTTGATCCTAGAGGTTCATTTTCAGGTAAAGATCTAGCTATTCTTGTAACTTCACATCATCATTTGACTTCTTGTCTCTGGGTTCCTGGACTATGTTGTATGATTTAATGGATTGATGGTGCTTGTGGATGTCTGCTGTGAGATAGATTATTGGATCATATTGGGATTAGAATACATTGTTTGCCCACTATCTATTTGTTCGGTTAAGAGGAATGACTTTGTGGAGTTTGCATTAATTTGCGTTTATCCTAAATCATGCTCGGACTTTCTTGTTTGTTTCCTTTTTTTTTTTTAAAAAAAATAATTTTGCATCCCAAATTAAATGAGGCAAAATGAAATATTAAAGGACTTGGGTATATTATTTGTTGCACCTCTCTTTTGACACCATATGGTTTCTTGGAATTCCTTAACCTGGTTTCTTGTGTTTTTTCTCGTTACACACATACCATTCGTGAGCTACCCAGGCTCATTCTCCTTTTTATTTTAAAATATTTGAATAGCTGCCCCTGCTGCATCAAATGGTATTGCTCCTTCAACATCTGCTGCAGAAGTGGAATTACTGGGTTCTCTTTCTGAGCCACTGGCTCTCGTTCCTGCCAACCAGCCTTATGTTGCGTCTGAAGCTGATCCATCAGCAGGGTTTAGTTCTGGACCCACAGTTGTAGGTACATCGCTGGCACCAACAATTAATAATCAGGTACTGATACAGTACTACTTTTGTTTACACAAATTTTTTAGTGCATACATTTCGCGAAGTGGCTAATTGTGATCAACTTACATCTGAAACAAAATAGAACGACGAAGCTCCTTTTGCTTTTAAACGGGGAAATATCACCCATAGGGTACGTGTACTGCCACCCATAGTAGCATAGCCCATATGGTTTGAAAATTATGAAGGTTTCATCATTTTCTTAATGTATTTTTGCATTTCTTATATTGAACTAAATTGCAGAAAACCCCGTGACAGTTTGGTAATTATACTTGTAAATCCACATGTTAAAATTCTAGCATGTAGGCAACTGATAATTGATTGAAAAATTGAATAAAAAATGATGAAATATGTATATAACATTAGAATATAAATGATATTTAAAGTGATTCATTAACACAAACCAAAAGCTGAAAATGAAACTAAGATGATTATTGATGATTTTTTTGTTTTCTTTTTCCATGTGGCATATCCTGGGCTTTATCTCCGTATTGTTGATTGTTTCATGTTAGCCTTTAATTGTTTGCATCAAAGTTTTCACAACCCTCCAGTTGTGTTTTCACCCTTGCTTCCTTCTTTGTCAATTGCCATTGTTATATATTGTACTGATGTCCTTAAAGAAATTCAAAAAGTAGACAGTTATTTAAGTTTCTTCTGAGAAAAAAATTGGCATGTGAAACTCTAGATCGTGTCTTACTAGCAACTCTTATAAAGTGGATTGGGTTTCTGATTCTTTTGCAGCCTTTCGATGACCCATTTGGAGATGGTCCGTTCAGAGCTATTACTTCCTCAGGTGGCGCACCTGCTGAAAAACAGACCAATACATCCACCTTCACTACAAACTCCAATCAGAGCCTTGATGTGCCTCAACCAGTTCTTCAAAATGCCGAAACTGAAGTTGGGGGTACTTTTTATGATGTAACGAACACGTCTAGCCCTTTTAGCATGCAACCTACTACAAGCACACCTTTTCCACCACAGGAATCATCCAGTTCTAGCCATGATATTGATATATTAGCAGATATTCTTCCTCCCTCTGGACCGCAGTCTTTTTTTGAATGCACAGCCTGGTTTTTCAGTTGCACCTGAACACTCTGTGTCTCACAGTGATTTTCAACCTCAAACCAATCAACTGGCATTGCATTCATCTTTAACCGGCCAGAGTGCACACCAAAATGGTTTTCAAGCACAAACTAGCCAATCTGCTGACTTTCCTACCCAACTTGGCCACCCTTCATTGCAAGTGAACTATCGCCCTCTACCAGCGGATTCTGTTTCACATGCAGGCTTTCCTTCTCAAACCATGGGTTTAGCCCTCCCCCTTCAAGCTGGTCAAACACCACAGTTGGGATTCCATTTGCAAAGTAATTCTATGCAGCAGCCGAATCCACCAAACTCGAACTTCTATGGTGCGTACCAACCTCAACAAGTGTATACTGCCCCTGCGGGTGGGGTATGTGGTTCCTCCTAGTTCCACAAGACTAACTACGAACCAAAATCTCCTTTCACATCCTGGTTCTGCAGCCCCTGTAGCATCGAGTATGGGTTTACAAACTCCACAAGTACAATCAAGCAGTCTTGGAGCTTCATCATCGGACAAGTTTGAGACCAAGTCCAGTGTTTGGGCTGATACTTTAAGTCGAGGACTGGTCAATTTGAATATTTCTGGATGTAAGCTCTACATTTTCTTACTCTGATCTAGTATTTTTTTTATAATCACTGTAACTAAATTATTATCATAAGTTGTGCAGCAAAAACAAACCCATTGGCTGATATTGGAGTTGATTTTGATGCCATGAATCGGAAGGAGAAGAGGATGGAAAAGCAGCCAGCAACAACTACCGTAGCATCTACAGTTAGCACGGGCAAAGCAATGGGGTCTGGTTCTGGCATTGGCCGTGCTGGTGCCGGTGCTCTAAGGCCTCAGCCAAACCCAATGATGGGCTCCAGTATGAATTTTGGCATTGGCATGGGTGGTTACGCGGGAAGCCAACCAATTGGGAGAGGGATGGGAATGGGAACAGGGGTGACGGTTATGCCTGGAACTATGGGTATTGGAATGAACATGGGTATGGGTTTAGGGGACAAATGTTCAACAGCCTTGTTGGTTGTACCATATCTGGGGGATATAATTCTACAATGGGAGCTGGAAATTACGGTCAACAACCATATGGTGGCTATCAATGAGCACAGCCAACTACAGATGGATGTAATTTTTATGTTACCTGTGTGAATTCATTCTATATGCTATTTTTGGGTGACAAGGAGAGAGAGCTATTGTATTTGTACCTGCCTCATGGTTGGCGATCTTGTATAATACTATCAGTTTTGAGAGTTCCTGTTGCTTACCTTGGCTTGAATAAATTCATCAATTCATTTTGTTATTTATACGATCATTGGATTGGAGTCAAAATGCCCAAGAACGTTTTTTTGTAAGCAAGGTAATTTTGTTGGTTGGGGGCTTCATTGATTATTTTGGATTTGAGATGACTGACATTTTTGTCCAAGCTTTGCAGTCGTGGCTAGGGGGCTATAGTATTTACAAGATGGAAGATGGAATCGATGAGTTTTTAATAAAATCTATAACGTTGCCGTGATTGCGATTTTCATTCAATGGATTGGAGTTTCATATTATTATTATTATTGTTTATGTTTAAATAAAAAATTCGAGTCGGAGTGATTAATTGAATCCCTCATCTCCTACTCATACTCCTTGATCAGCACTACCCCGCACCACATCACCGCCTTTCTTCCCTTCATTCCGATTTTCTGCATTTATTGGAGAGCATTTACAAAACAACGGCTCCAATCCCCTACAGAAGAAGTGAATCATTTAAGAAGATTATCAATTCTAAGAATTCTACTAATCGTTATTTTTATTATCGAAAGGTACCAACTTTTAAATTCCAAAGATTCATGCTGATTTTATTAACTTCTCATATTCTTTCTTGAACACAAGCTCTATGCATCTTGCAACAACTTTTCTCATTCTCTTAAGTAAAAAGCTTATTAAATCAGATTATTAATCAACTACTTTCAAAATTTTCAAACCAACAATTTAAAAAAATAAGATTTATAATCGGACAAATTAATTCCATTTGAATTTTGATGCGTGGAACGCGACATGAGAATTTTGAAGTTATTCATCAATCCACTCCACCGCCCCTCACACACACTTTCCCCTACATTCGCTGGTTGCTTTGCTTGGCTGTCCGCTCGCCCGTCTTCCCAGTTTCCGCTTCATTCTTAATGCTTAACTTCACCTAATTTCCCATTTTCGTATTCACACTGCCCATTTATTTCTTCCAAGAGTCGCGCACAACGCAGAAAATTGAAGGCGGGCAGGCAATAAACAATTTTACAAGCGGCCGATGAATTTCGGTTGGTTTTCTTCTCTTTCTTCTTTTAATGTCTTTCATTATTTGCAATCCCAATTTTGCATCGTTTTGTTGTCCTTCGGCTTTGGCTGTCGCCTCATTGCTTGTTTTATTCATTGGATTGTCCTTGTTTCCGCCGGCGACACAACGGTAACTTCAGTCAGCGGCCTGCCTATTGGAATCGGGATCACCAAATGCGTGTCGAGTATCGTTTGTTTTCCTTTTCTTTTATTTATTTAGGGTTGGTTTGATGATGGATTAAATTAATTTACGTATCGTTCTGGCGCATCCCCTTGATTGTTATGTTTTGTTCGGGTTTATGTATGTTCTACCAAAAAAATGCCTAGACGTGGAACGTTCTTCTTCTAAACCATCTTGATTGGATTAATTTTTTGTTTCTAATTGGTTTATTAATGTTATGAACATGTGGTGATGGTGGAATGTGAATGTGATTCATATGTGTCGGAATGGCACCCCTATGTCATATATATTTTATCCACATTGTCTCACTTTGTGGTTATATGTACGCTATTAATAATCAGAGTTTTTAGGAAGCAATGCCTATTGATCAGATGTTCATTTCTGTAAGTTTAGAACAACTTTATTTTACTACATTATGTATTGTTTTGCTCAGCAAATAATGGTTATGAAGTGAGGCCTCATGTAACAGTTATTTGATTTTGGGTTTGGAGCTTTCATAAACTCAGTAAGATTATTAGCTGCAACAATCTTTTCTGTTTGACATAGATTTTTTCACAAGTTGTGATGGCTGTTGATATGTAATGGAAGGAAGCAATATATGTAGCCCAACCGGTGAAGTTATGTAATAATTTGATATGCTTAATGTGGCTTGATGGTTTTTCTGTTTGCATCTGTGCGTATTCTATCTGTTTATGTGCAACTTACTCATCATGCGAAATATTCAACTTTCACTGATGATGTTAGGCCCCGGTACCTCCTCCCGGATACTTTGTATGCTTGGATAACAAGAGTGCGGAAGATAATCTTTATTTGAGATAGAGAACAAGGATGCGTAGGTGGCTGTGCTGCACCTGTCACGTAGAGGAGTCCCGTCACCCCAATGAAAATGAGAACCTGAAGAGTCCAAGGAATAATTCTGATGGTAAGTCTTATAGTTCAGTCTCATGATTAGCTGTTGTTTATATGGAATTTGTTTTTTCATTATGTGCTAATGCAAAAGGGATAAATACATTGACTTGCTAGCAACTATTGTGCTTATCGTAATTAAGAGTGATAAGAAATGGCTAAATTGTGGGGTTTTACTTTTCTCCTTATGCTTTACTTACAGGAAGTGATGGGCTTCTTTTCCTTGGAAAACTACATGGATCTCCCAGGATTTGATAATGCTTACTATGGATTTTAGTACTTAAATAAATAGCACACCCTAGTGCAGATTTTTTTTTAAGATTCTGCTAGATGATACTGAAACCAATAGCTATATCTAAAAGTCTGTCTTTAGTTTATACCGCTGATAAATTTATTTTTGGTTGTTACTCTCTTCTATGCTTCCATGATAATGTTGATACATCATGAAAGGAATATTTGTTTCTTGTTGTTTATTGTCTTCTTTTTCTTTTATTTGTTACTCTCTTTTTTATGCATCTGCGAATTTATTTTTCTAACATATCAATGATGTACTATTACTTGTCAGCAATAGGACCTTTGCCACCCTCGAATTGCAACTATGTTCTATAAGATCTGTCTTGGCTCCATCAAAACTCATAAAATATTAGGGTAATTTGTTTTTCTGTCTCTCATTTATATCTGTGTGTGCAACTAGGGCATCAAAGAGGCTCTAAGACCAATGCTCCAGTGAAGCCCGAAGTTCAGAAGGCAGTACCTCCTATTGAGGTGCCTTCTCTCTCTCTTGAGGAGCTGAAAGAGAAAACAGACAATTTTGGGTCGAAGGCACTAATTGGCGAAGGATCCTATGGGAGAGTTTACTTTGCGAAATTGAATGCTGGGAATGAGGTTGCTGTCAAGAAGCTTGATGTGTCATCTGAGCCCGATTCAGATATTGATTTCTTGACTCAGGTGTGCTATAATTGTTACTTTGATTCATAGCTGGATCCCTAATATAAGCAAAAGAAAAAAATCTCGGTTCTGTGTACTGACCAGCCAGGACATGAATATTTCTTTATAGGTTTCCATGGTATCAAGATTAAAACATGAAAATCTTGTTGAATTGCATGGCTACTGTGTTGATGGCAATCTCCGTGTCTTAGCTTATGAATTTGCTACCATGGGATCTCTTCATGACATTCTGCATGGTATGTAACTTGCTATTGATTAACCTGTTATTTTCTTGGAGCTAAATCATTTAATACAGGACGGAAAGGTGTCCAAGGGGCACAACCTGGTCCTGCACTTGACTGGATACAACGGGTTAGGATCGCTGTTGATGCTGCCCGGGGGTTGGAATATTTGCATGAGAAGTCTCAGCCTTCAATAATTCATAGAGATATCAGATCCAGCAATGTACTTCTGTTCGAAGATTACAAGGCCAAAATTGCTGATTTTAACCTTTCTAATCAACCTCCTGACATGGCGGCTCGGCTGCATTCAACTCGTGTTCTTGGAACTTTTGGTTATCATGCTCCAGAGTAATGATCTTACCTTTTTAGCAATGGGGATCCTTGCTTTATATGAATGTTCATGCAGAAGATGTGATTGATCTTGGTGGGTCTTGATATTCAGCGACGTTTATTTTATGATTATGAGTCAATATATTGAAAACATATTTCACCCTGTCCAGACATGCAAAACATATATTTACCATAGAATCAGAGTCTCTGGCCGTGTCACCATCATGAATTATGTTAGGATTTGTGGTGGTTGATGATTACTCAACATTAGGGAATGATATTTTATTCTTACGACTTGGGACAATTTGAAGTAGTTGAACTTGCTCATTGGACTGTTTGAGGCACAGAAGTGCGTGTTGTGCAGTAGGGCCTCTGTGTTCTCGAGATGCGGAGCAAGTACATGTTCTGGAATGAATGACTAAATCTCCAATGATATATCAACAGATTTCAAAATGGTTTATAACTCTGAGCCTTGTTTTTGACTCTTTGAATAACTTGTACAGATTGCTCTATATGATCAATGAGATTTTTATTTGTTTTTCTAAAATGGGATTCAAGAATTTGTCCTTGATATTTAGTTTGACAGAATGTATTCTTGTAATTCTAATTTACCTAACAAATATTGGTTATTCTAGGAATGTCAATTAACTTAGTGTGACTAACAGGTATGCAATGACCGGGCAATTGACACAGAAGAGTGATGTTTATAGCTTTGGGGTTGTTCTGCTTGAGCTTCTGACTGGAAGGAAGCCTGTTGATCATACAATGCCTCGTGGGCAGCAGAGTCTTGTTACTTGGGTGAGCCTTTCGCTATGCCTAATCATAAGTTGTGGTTTGGGATTGCACTTGCTTGCAGTCTGCGTTGTTAGACAAATCATGATGTATTTCACATTTGTTAGGCCACTCCGAGACTGAGCGAAGACAAAGTCAAACAATGTGTTGATTCAAAACTCAAGGAGTACCCACCAAAAGGGGTAGCCAAGGTCTCTCTCTCTCTCCCTCTCTCTATTTCTGTGTGTGTGTGTATGTGTGAAACTGGGAAAAAAAAAGCTGAATAATTTAAAACGCTTGGGCCAATTAGTTGGCAGCTGTTGCAGCATTGTGCGTGCAGTATGAATCTGAGTTCCGGCCGAACATGAGCATTGTCGTGAAGGCTCTCCAGCCTCTTCTGAAGTCGACTGTACCTCCTCCTGAAACTTCTTAATTTACGACAAATTGAATTGCTGGGCGTGCTTGTGAGAGTTGCATAGTTTCGAATGCCACCTTTTTCTCTAGCCTTTTTTCTCTGGTCGTGATGCCATTTCTTTTATTGGTGGTGATTTATTGTTAAGTCATGACGACGACTTCACTACTTTGGTAAGGCAGGAGAGTTGCGTTTTCAGTTTATAAACACAGAAGACCCATTTCTTTTCCATCTTTTAATTTTGATTGTTTGGATTGATGATTCCCTTGTTTATAAGGCTTCTTCGTTTCTCACGGAACCAGCAGCAGCAGCCCTCGAGCCAGCTTTGTAGAAAAGGTAAATCAACAAGAATCTACTATCATAATACATGCTCGATAAAGTGTAAAATAAAACTTAAATATGATACAATCAGGATTATGCCGTTAATGGCTAATTTTCATCTCATGAAAATGTGACAAAAATGCGAAAACTTGTATTTACACGCTTTCACAAATTTTTTTTTTTTTTGAGTCAAATCTAAACTTATTTATATATTTTAATCAATTTTTTTAATTAATGAGGTATTTAGTTATTATTTTATGTATATAGTCTTTATTTAATAAATTATTGTATTTAGTATATTCATATTTTCAATTGTATTGGTAGTTTAATTAATAAACAATGCATTCTTTTATTATAAATGATATAATGATCATGTATTTTTTTTAATGATAAAAAACACACAATCTTGCACCTCACAAAATCATCTCAACAAAAAAAAGTTACTCCATTATGCAAAGCTTACATTATTTGCCAGTGTGGGGCTAAATATTACTGTATAAGATATTTAGGTCCTTCAATCGAAAATAAGATATTAACAAATAATTACATAACATTCAAATGAGAAAATGGTTTGCATCCTATATATAGTAGGATATTTAATCCAATATTTCACTAAAATCACACTTAAAACAATAAACAATTGAAATATTTAATCCAAAACAATAAACAATTGAAATTAAATCAAATTCAAGGTTAAATTATCCTATCCATTCCCTTAAGATAGGTGGAAAGTGATTAAAGAGGAGAGATTCAATACATAGCAATTTATATCACTTGGAAACAAGAACTTGATGCTTTGGAAAAAGATGGCGTACGCAATTATAATAACTCCCAGTTTTAGGCACAACACCAAAAATATAATGAAGTAAATATTGAGTATGGAAGAGGTTCAAATTCTAGAAGGAAAAAAAAAAGATTAATTTAGTTCATCACTTGAGCGACGACTCAGAAGAAAACGAAATGGCGAGAATCGAATCGAATCTCTTGAATAAAAAGATTGAAACTGGATAGCAAAATTATGAAATTATTATCCTAGTCGAACAAGCCAAATCCCATGTCATCGTCACTTTCTTCCTTTTCCTCCTCCTGTAAGATGAACACACGCACAAAGTCATTCAGATAATGAACGATCACACAATATGTTCGTTTGATTAATGATTAGACATACAGAGCATTCATTCTATACTAATATATTCAAACCTAAACATCCAATCATCAAAACGTATGACCACATAGATGAGATTTCTCAATAAATATATGGAAACCCAAAAAGAACCTTATTTTTAGGATAAGCTAGGATTCATCAATCATAACAGTAAATTTAAATAGTTTAAGGTCCAAGTGGAATCAAATTTCCGTACCTTCTTCTTTTCCTCTACAGCGGGGGCAGCTGCGGCTGCGGCGCTACCAGCTGCGGCGCCGCCAGTAGCAGCTACTGCAACGGCACCACCACCACCAGATCCAACGTTCATGATGAGGTCCTCCACATTCCTCTTCTCACATAATTTGGCAAAGAGACTCGGCCAATACGATTCCACCGTCAAATTCGCCGCCTTCAACAGCGTGGAGATCTTTTCCGCCTGAAACAAAAATTGTAAATCAGGACATAGCCGATAAAGTCTAATCATAAACCGATAAATATAGAGTAAAGAGTAAAAATGGATGTATTACTGTTATGCCGATGCCATCGTCGTGAAGAATCAGGGCAGAGTAGGTGCAGGCGAGTTCTCCAACCGACATCCTCTATCCCGCTCTGTTTGTTCCGATCAGTATAGCTGCTGCAGCGGCTGGAATCAGCGGTTGTAAATTTGTAGAGTTGAATTAGGGTTTATGGTCCGATTTATAGGACTACGCTTTATTTCTTTCTTTTTGTTTTATATTGTTGCCCCTGTATTTTGTAAAAAACTCATATAGTCTCATATCAATTCCCCCAACTTCCTTGCTAATAACACAGTCGCCCCTAATTTATGATTAGTTATTTTATACCACTAATTTTATACTCCACTTGTTAGTTGCACAAATTAATAATTAATTTATAGTTTTATAAAGTATAATATACATATATGATTATATGTATTTATATAAGTCTTCATTAATATATTTAGTTTATATCCATCAATATTATATTTTTAATATAATTATATTACAAATTATATATAACATCGAACTCCATACGTAAATTTAATATAAATAACACAAAATTTATAAAAAATATAACTCTTATTTATAACATACTACAATAAAGTCAATCCAAATTAAAAGGAAAGAAAGAATTTAATTTTACTTGAATCTAATTTTTTATATATTTTAGTAGTTGTGTAAAATAAATATTTAATAAAAAGTACTTTTTCTTATATTTAACATTTATGAAAGTGTAACTTAATTTTTAATATATATAATTAAGTTACTATACACATTAATTTCGTATATAAATCCAATAAATAATAAAAAGGAATAAAGCAAATATAAAATTTCTTAAAATAGTACTTTAATATATAAAATTAATCTAACTTAAATGATAAGAGAAAAAATATACTTAGATTTTTGGAATATTTTTTAAAAAAAATTATGAATATGTCAAATAAAAGTGATTTAAATGTAATTGTTGAATTTTTTTTATAATTAATTAATGTTTAGATATGGTATAATATATGAATAAAATAAAATAAAAAATAATACTTAGGGTGATGGGGGGAAAATGAGATACCAGTAATTTAGTAGATATTATTGTTTTTTGTATATATAGATATATCACAAAGTTTCATAAATTAGGGAATTATATATATATATATATATATATTTATTAGAGAAATATATCACGAAATTACTTTATCAATTAAATTCTTCTGATAAAGTAGAATTTTGTGATATATTTTGCTTCAGAAAAAGAGTGTGATATAATTCTCTTTTTAACTTAATGATATATTTCTCATTTTCCCAAATAAATAAATATATAGAAGGATGTATTGAATTGCAAGCTGCAGCTGCAGCTGCATACGGCACCAGCAGTCCAATCCAGGCAATAGGCAGTTGTAGCTGAAGATGATCGCATTATAATTATTTTAGTCTCTGTGGGAATGAATCACTGATTCCCAATTTCCAACACTCATCATCAAATTCACTCCGCATTATTCCTCTAGGGTTTGCGAATCTTGCTACTGTAATGGACTCCGACGACGATATGCACGATGCCAACGAAGTAGCATCCGCAGAGGAGGACGATAACTATTTCAGTGGTGGCGAGGACGACGATGATACGGAGGACTATGATTACGGTTACGACTATGCCGATGAAGTGGGTGATGACGATGCCGCCGATTACGACTTCATCGCCAACTCGGATGACGGCGATGACGCCCTCGTCAGTCGGTCTCAGGTAAAGCGGCGCTTGTGCTGTTGTCAGCGGTCTAGAATAGATTTGGCAGCAGACTAGCAGTTTGGTCTTCATTGTTTGATTTTGTTTGGTTTATGTTGCTAGTCCCTGTTTCAATGCAAGATGGTGCAATTATGTGTGTGACTGTATGTCCATTACAGTGTGAGAGGCGAGGTCTTTTTTTTTTTTTTTTTTTGCATGTGCTAGAGGTTGAGTCAGCTAACTTTCAGTTTTACAGGGGGTGGTTATGTAACATTATTACAGCGGAAATATTTTTAATTATGAAATTATTATATTTTCTTGCAGATGTAGGGTTGGGGTTTACTGCATAATTTGATCTGATCAGTTTTTGCTATAGCTATGAGTTTCTGCTGCTGAACAACAATAGGATTTCTATTTTTTCAAAATGTGGGCTAAAGAAATTTCTTATTATGTATTAAAGAATTTAAAGAAAAGTTTGGCTGCTTTATTGAGTCGGTATTTGTTAGAAAATGCCATACATATATATATATATGTTTCTTTTCTTTTTTTAATTTCAAAAACACTTATGCTTGTGTACATTACAGAAGAACTATACTATCTTGAAAGAAGAGGATATACAACAACGTCAAGAGGAGGATATTACCAAAATCTCTACTGTCCTTTCTATTCCAAGGGAAGCAGCATGCATACTATTGCGACGTTATAACTGGTAACCAAGTTCTATCAGGGTTGCTGTACAAATTTCTGACTTGACTTCGGTTGAGGGCTACTTAATTTGTGTATCTTCACATGAACTGTTGTACCTGGCATGGAAAAATGATTTGAAGCACTTAAAAATTCCTATAATATTGGACAGTTGACTGTATTTTTTGTTATTTTCAGTTTTTCATTATATGATTGAATCTTATAATTTCAGTTTTCTTTTGTCTAACATATATACATGATTATTATCAGGAGTGTGAACAACGTGCATGAAGAATGGTTTGCTAAAGAAGAAAATGTCCGGAGAGCTGTTGGCATATTGGAAAAACCATTTGTTAAGTCTCTGAATATAAACGAAGTACGATATCAATTTAACATACTCCCACTTTCTTTACTTACATTTCATGATGCATTTCACTCATCTCATTAGATATCTAACTTTTCTTTATGTCCCAGTAGGTGTCTTGCGGTATCTGTTTCGAAAACTTCTCTATTGATAACCTACGATCTGCTGCGTGCTCTCACCTTTTTTGTGACACATGCTGGAAAGGTTTGTTTATCTATATCAACTGACTTATTCTTGAAAATACATTTATTGTGGTAAGCTTTATCCATTTGCTTCTATTGATGCCCTTCATTGAATCTACCATGCCGAAACTAGCTTTTTCACGAGGAGAAATGCTTGTTTCCTTTGCTTGTGTTGGAAAAGGGGATTCTGCAGTGTTTGAACATAGTTCCTTTGTAGAACACTAGTTGGAAGGGTAAGAGTATCTGAGTATGACAGAAAAAGTTAAAAGGTTTTGTGAAAGGGATGTTCACGAGTCAATGTGCAACTCCGTGTTGCCCCTTCATTTTGGTTTTATATTTCTTGATCAGGTGGCTGTCCTAGACTCTAGTGGAGATTCAGCTAGTTGTGATGCCCTGAATTTAATTATATTGATCTACCATTTTTGTAGTCTGTTACAATCACTTAACTTAGCTTGCAGCATAACTATACATTAACTTTCACCTCTTTGAAAATAATTAAATATGAAGATTAGTCGAAAACTTCATTTAGTGTGAAGATATTTCTGAATGCATTTAGGATCCCTGTTTAACTTGAAGTAGGAGTATATTTTACCGTTGCCCTAAATGAATGGTGGGAACTAAGTCCTATATGAGAGTTGAGATTCAGACTTGCTCACATGGATCACCTGAACATGATGCCTGAATGGACTGCTTAGAGGTATTCTGTCACATGTATCATGACATTTTCCAATTATTTTGTAAAAGTTGTCCACCTGTTGACAGTAATTAACATAGTATGGCCTTTTTATGACATAACCTGTGAAAAAATATATTGGGTTTACTGTCTTTAAATGAGAAAAGTATGATCTTTGTGTTACTTCTTGATAAAGTATCTCTGAAGTGTCTGGCAGTTATCAAATTGTTTGATCGCTCACTCTTATGTGATTCTTTGAGATTATGTCTGAGAGCTAAAAAGCCAAACATAACTGATCTATTCCCTACCTGCACTTTTAGCTTACATAAGCACATCCATTAATGATGGTCCTGGGTGCTTGGCGCTGAGGTGTCCTGATCCATCCTGTGGTGCTGCCATTGGCCAAGATATGATTGATAAGTTGGCTTCCGATGAGGATAAGGAGAAGTATCGCCGATACCTTCTTAGATCTTATGTTGAGGACAGCCGGAAGGTAGTCCTATTACCTATAACCTCCTGAACCCCGGCTATTTCTTAACATATTTTATGTCTGAATTTGAAATGTTGCTTCCTTAATACTTCTGAAGAGTAAGTGATGATTTATCACTTGTTGAGAATTAATATCCATATAGGGCATCGTTCTGCAAGTGTATAGATCGCAGAGTTTGTATATGCTTTATCTGGATAATATGTTTATTTTGCCTCAGCTTCTGTGTCCTAATTCACTAAATATTCTGCATTTGCAAGTGTCCAATTTCTCTCATGTTTCTTTACAGATTAAGTGGTGCCCTGCTCCTGGTTGTGAATCTGCTGTGGAGTTTGTTGTTGGCAGTGGAAGTTATGATGTCACTTGCAGTTGTTCTTATAGCTTCTGTTGGAATGTGAGGGGGGCTTTGTTTTGTACTTTATTATCTCATTTTTCTTTGTGAGGATTAGTAAAATTAAGTATTATGAGCTGGTACTATGATCAGTGTGCAGAGGAAGCTCATCGGCCAGTGGACTGTGAAACTGTGGCAAAGTGGGTTTTGAAAAACAGTGCGGAATCTGAGAACATGAATTGGTATGGTACTTCTGGAATGAACTTGGTGAAGGTTACATCACAAGTACATGCTCATATAAATGGGAAATTGGCTTAGTATGATTTCATTTATGAGAGGATTCTGCACAAACTTACTGTGTTTGAAATAATAAAATTTTTTGTTGTACTTTGCATTATCATATGCTGTTTATATCCATTATCTTTGTTTTTTATAACCTTTGTGTGTATCAAAATGCTAACTTTTTAGTTTTAGCAACAATATGGTATATACTTTTTACTTGGTGGTGTTCTTGGTCTTGTGATGTCTAATACGCACGGCATTTCTCATTGTGATTGTTATTTTTAGGATATTGGCCAACTCCAAGCCCTGTCCCAAGTGCAAGCGTCCAATTGAAAAGAACCAAGGTTGCATGCACATGACTTGCACTCCACCGTGCAAGTTTGAATTTTGCTGGTATGCATTATAGTGTTCTGCATTCAAATCAATATGCTCCATTAAGCAAGTGTCTCCCTTTTCATGCCAGTTTTGGTTGAAATTCTTATCTATTTAAATCTCTAATTATAGTAATTCACTTGCTTATCAAGAACTTTACCTGACATTTATATTGTACTCCCTTGCAGGCTGTGTCTTGGTGCATGGTCAGACCATGGTGAGAGAACTGGAGGTTTTTACGCATGCAACCGTTATGAAGCAGCAAAGCAAGAGGGAGTGGTGTGTAATAAAGGGATTTATGTTGTTATTGTCTTCTGATATGTGTAATTTCTATGAGTTCTTGTGCATGAATATGGTTGCTTCTTTTGACTGAACTGCAAAATATGTCCAGTATGATGAATCAGAGAGGAGGAGAGAGATGGCCAAGAACTCCTTGGAAAGATACACACATTATTATGAGCGATGGGCTTCCAACCAATCGGTATGCACGAAATATGTTTCAATTCCTATCTATCTTATATTGTGGCATTTTTCATATTTGTTAGTGCTTTTGCTAGTCAATAGCCTTTATTTGGGTAATTTATGTATGTTTGGTTTCGTATAAGGATTCTTGTTATGTATTGATACCAAATTATTCAGTCAGACCAAGCACATGAGAAACTGAGAATAAAGATTTGGCTAATCTATCTTAAAGTTATAGCTAATAGTAAACAAGATTCTATCCTTGAATTCGAATTTTCAGAGCCTACTTGAATTCAATCTTAGTTTCTATTATAAAGGATTATAACTGCCAACAACTTACTATTTCGATTGACCATAAAGGCTGTGTACCCTTCAGACTTGTTGTCAAGGAGAAAAAGGGCAGAAATGGTTTCTGCAATATTGTGAGAATTCTTAATTGTGAGAGCTTTGATGTTGAAGTGTTTCTGTTTGACAAATGCCCTAGTGTTTGTATCTTGCTTTCCGTCACTAATACAACCCTATTCCATATCGTTTTTACTTTATGCAACCTGGTTTTTAATTAATTTTTGGGAGCATTTCACTGACTCATATTTCTGCATTAAACTGAATCAAACAGTGGTAGAAATGTATAATATTTTTTAACCCTTAAGACAGTTGCAGCAGTGGATTCTATATGTCTGGGTCACATTAGATTAATTGAGATTGGTCGCTTCCCTTTTGAATGCTACCTCTAGTTTATAATTTGCAATTATAATGTTCTTGAATCTATTCTATCATGCCATCATCATAGTGAGCAAAACAATCCGTTATATTCTAAGCATGATGTTCAGTATTTTCCCTTTTTCTGCATAACCCACAAATTCTTGAATGCAGTCAAGGCAAAAGGCACTGGCAGATCTGCATCAAATGCAAAACGTACATGTAAGGATATCATGCTCTCTGTCTTCGGATGAGAATGAATGAATTGTGTTTTTATCCCTCTCTTTTTGTTATTGTTTAAAAATAAGTTAATCATGCTGACAATTTCCTGTGTAATACTGTTTCCCCATGATAATCTGCTGAAAAATGTGGCATCAGCTTTTTTGTGAGTTTTTCTTCTCAAGAGTTCAAACCTAGTAGACTACTCATCATACAGGGAAGGGTTTTGCTAATATTATTTGTCGAATCTGCTTCACTTTAACAATAGCGTCTAGATTCTTGTAGGATGGAGTTCAGTGGTTCAAAGCTACCTGTTGGAGCCTGGAGGACATTTTTCTTTCATCAGATTCACTCAAAAACTTGTGGAATTTTTGGCAAAATAACCTTCTCCATTATATATTTAACATGCTCTTTTAAGTATCCTTAGCCAAACCCCCTCCCCCCAACAACACTTTTCCTGCTAACCAATTCTCACACTTATGGCAGATCAAATATTGGTTTAAGCTCTAACAGCCCTCTTGCAAGATGCCACTTTGTATTACATTATCCTGAGATGGCTCATAGTCTTATCTTCAGTTGAAGAAGGTCTTCTAGAAATGATCTGCAGTAGTTTAAAGGAAACCAAGATATGAGAAGGATGAGATTCACCATTCACATGAAACTGTGAGATTTTTTGAAGCCTCTCATAGAGAAAACCTTTGTATTCCGCTTTCAGCAAACGATGTTTGAGATCTTCCTCATTTATCAAAGTTAATTTAGTATTTGCTAGGATAACTATAAGTTTCAACTCCCAAAACTCCTCTGTGATTACCTGCGGTAAATGAGGGCTTCCCTTGCTATGGAATAGGCAGAAAAATCAATATTGAGAAACATGAAAATAAGAGGCAAACCGGTTTGTCGAGAATGACTATGTTTAAGGGCTTTACTAGCCTGTATATTTATTAGAGATTATTTTGTGGTGGTGTTGCAAAACTGATTAGAAGAGAGGCTATTATAATAGTGTAAATCCGAATTTTAATTAGAGTAGGAAACTACAACCCTAACTGCCTAAATATATCCTTACTGATACCTCTGGATTAGTTTCCAACAAAAGGAACTCATAAATGGCGGTGATCAAACAAATCCCTTTGTCATGGCATAACTGTTGGTTCATGTTTGGATGTGTTTTAAATTATAATCTTTAAGGATCCAAACTAGATAAGGAGTGCTTGTGGTGTTTCGCATTATTACCATGGTTTTAAACATGAAAATATTGCAGCTTAAGCAGTTTTATCAGGCAGCTTGTGGCATTTGGGGTTACTACCATGGTTGTAAACATGAAAAAATTGCAGCTTAAGCGCAGCTGTATTGCTCTATGATAATATGATTACATATTTTTGTATTTAATTTTTTTTTTTGTGCAATTTGGTTTTCTAATCTTCATTATTTTTCTCTCCAGCTTGAGAAACTTTGTGAAGTCCAATCCCAACCTGAGTCACAATTGAAGTTCATAATAGAAGCCTGGCAGCAGGTAGCCCCTGAATAAGTATTTTATGTTTTACTGTTCTTTTTTAGGTTGATTTTTGTCACAATAATCGAATGATTGTGTCCTAATGGTGTAGAGTGAATGCTGTAACTCTTAATATCCCATTGCTTAAATTACTCGTGATAAGTTGGTAAATGTTCTGAGAATGTTTCCCCTTTCAGGGTGAGATGTTAAGGCTGATGGTTCTTTATTGAATTTAGTGGAAATAGGGATGTGTTGCTTTTTAACTCATTGACCTTGGAACCATTCACAACTGCCAAGATCTTTTGGTTCTGGGTGATATGAAGGCACATCATTTTCCGTGTATTGGTAAAGATAGAGAGAGTTTGCCTTTTCTGTGAGCAAAAAAAGAAAAAACCTTAACTAACTAGAATCATGTACCTTTCGTCTCTCATTACGTTTTGTTGAGTATGAAAATACAGACTTTGGTATCAGTAGATTGTTTCCATTTCTTGGTTACTGCTTCAAAGTCAAAACTTGAGCGCTAGTTTTCATTTTCTTATATTTTGGTTTAGTGATACCCAAAGTTTTGGCATTTCTGCAGATAGTTGAATGTAGGAGGGTTCTAAAGTGGACCTATTCATATGGCTACTATCTACCTGAGCACGAACAAACTAAAAAACAGTTCTTTGAGTATTTGCAAGGTATCCCACTATCAGTAACCTGTTTGCATTTTCTGAATGAAAACCTTAGTTAATTCGGTGTGATTATATTCAATGCGACCAACTAAATATGAGTGGCATTCAGGTGAGGCTGAAGCTGGTTTGGAGAGGCTTCATCAATGTGCAGAGAAAGAGTTAATGAATTACCTGAATTCTGATGGTCCATCAAAAGATTTTAATGACTTCCGAACCAAACTTGCTGGTCTGACAAGGTAATTTATGGTTGCATAGACAAGTATGAGATTTTTGATGTTTTAAAATTAGAGCCAAGACACTCTACAAATTCTGGCACCTGTGTCTTATGTGGGCAGGAATTACCAGGGTTCACTTCTGTCATGGTTTTCTCTTAATTAGCTTGTTTCGATAGATATTTGATGTGGCTTACATTTTCTAGAAAAGTTTGGCTTATTCTCAACTCCAGTCATTTCATTGTTTAGATGCTGACATTCTCTAATTTGGTTGTGGCAAGGTTGCATATAGGCAATGATCTAAATAAGGATTCCGAATGATCATGATAAGGTTTTGTGTTCTTCATGGGGGCTAAGATGCTGGTCATCATATTAATAGATGCATGGCAGCTAGTTGGGGAAAGGGAAATTAGGCTTTCTAGGAGGACATATACTTCTTTAAATAAACGTGTAATCTTATACCTAACATGAAAGAATAAAAATCAGAAATTCAGGGCAATGATATTCCCAGGCTACTTAATAATGTTACTGCATGCGCTCTGTTACTTTTTGCAATCTGAGTTGGAAATAGATATATATGTACATACATATATTCTTATTATACCTTTGCATTGGTTTTTTCCAAGAACAAGAGTCAAGAGGGACATTTGTTTTGTTACAGTGTGACACGGAACTACTTTGAAAACCTGGTTAGAGCACTAGAGAATGGGCTTTCAGATGTAGATTCAGAGGCAGGTAGTAGCAAAAGAAGCTTAAAGAGTGTAGCAGAAAGTAGCAAGAGCAAAGGTGGAAAAGGGAAGGGATCATCCAAGAGTGGTACATCAGATGATTCAAGCAATTGGGTATGCGATAAGTGTACCTATATGAATGTCCGATCTGCAACATCATGTCATATGTGTAACCATCGCCGTTGAAACATGCATGCTCTGGACTCAGAATACACAACCCCCACCCCCACCCCCACCCTGCTTTGTTTCTATACATGCGAGATGCAGCAAATCCTGAAAAAATGGCGGCTAGCATTTGATGACTGGGTTGGGGAAATACGTCTGGGATTTTTTCTGGGTGTTGTTTTGTCTAAATCTTCTTCATACTTTGTAGATAGCTTGTGTAATATGTGGAAATGAAGGAAAAAAAATTAAAAAAAAAGGTTTGCGAGGTTGTGCAAACTTCTGATCTGGTTCTTGTAATACTTGGTATCTTTAAATATCTTTGGGGGGGGGGGGGGGGGGGGGGGGCTACGTGTGGTTGTGGTAATACGTGGCAAAATATATTTATACTAAACCTAGAAGTATTCTACAGTAAATGTGGGTCTGATGTCACTATTAAATAAGACGATGTGGTGAAAGCTCAAGCTCTGCATGGCCAGATTTCATGCCCTTATTTTAGTTGTAATAGTACTAAGGAAGCATAACCGTCCGTATTTCAAGTTTGAGACTTGTTCAGCAGTTCTGTGCTTGTTTCTTTCATATTTTATCGATTCACAAATGAGATGAGTATTATCATATCAATCGAACTGGTTATATATTGTATTAATTAATAATTGTCATAAACTGAAATGGTGCATGATAATTGATAAATCCGAGACAGCATGATATGAAGGGAGAGGAGGGAAAGGCGGGATGTGAATGCAAGTAAAGAAATAAATGACCCAACAACTTTTTTTTTTTTATCTGAGACACCCACCCCTCTCATTTTATTTTTGTTCCCATGGGATTGTAAGAAATTCCTCTGGAAACAAAAGAAAGCAAATTAATTAATTGAATCGGAAAAAGAAAATTAAGAATGCCATGGGGCCATGCATGTCCGTACAGAGAAAAACAATCCTGGTGAGGAGGAGGGACAAACATGGACATGGAGGGCAGAAGAAGTTGAGTTTGAGGGTGCTGGATGATCCGACGGCATGGCACAACATATACAAGAGATACAAGCTGGGGAAAGAGCTGGGCAGGGGGGAGTTCGGGGTGACGTACGAGTGCTTGAACCAGAAGAGCGGGGAGAGGGTGGCTTGCAAGAAGATATCGAAGAGCAAGCTGAGGACGGAGGTGGACGTGGAGGATGTGAGGAGGGAGGTGGAGATCATGAGGCATTTGCCCAAACACCCCAATATTGTGAGCTACAAGGAGGTTTACGAGGACAGAGAGGCTGTGTATCTTGTGATGGAGGCGTGTGGGGGTGGTGAACTCTTTGACAGGATTGTTGCCAGAGGGCATTACACCGAAAGGGCTGCTGCACTCGTCACCAAGACCATTCTTGAGGTGGTGAAGCTCTGCCATGCTCATGGAGTCATCCACAGAGATCTCAAGCCTGAGAACTTTCTGTACGCAAACCCCTCCGAGAATGCTCCCTTGAAAGCCATTGATTTTGGGCTCTCCATTTTCTTCCAACCAGGTACGTATATATATATGTGTGTGTTATTAATTATAACTCTTTTATAATTGTATTGAATTATTAAATACTCCTCCTATGAATATTATATTTATAGAGCAAAGATTCAGTGAGATCGTAGGGAGCCCATACTACATGGCACCAGAGGTGCTGAGGCGAAATTACGGAGCACAAGTGGATGTTTGGAGTGCAGGTGTGATTGTGTACATTCTACTGTGCGGGGTTCCTCCATTCTGGGCAGAAACTGAGGAAGGGATTGCAAAGGCTATTGTATACGGAGAGGTAGATTTGAAGAGGGATCCATGGCCTAAAGTGAGTGGGGATGCTAAAAAGCTGGTAAAGGGTATGCTGGATCACAATCCTTACACCCGCCTCACCGTCCAACAAGTCCTGGGTAGGTCTTCTTCAACATCCATCTTCATTCCATTCCATTGCATTGCATTCATCATTCACTGCATGTGCATGTGCATGTGCATGCAGACAGCCCATGGATACAAAACGCAGAGAAAGTGTCCGACGCCCCTTTGGGGGATGGAGTAAGAAGCAGAATCAAGCAGTTTTCTTTGATGAATAAATTCAAGAAGAGAGTTTTGAGAGTAAGCTGCAGTAATTATGAATTAATTAACATTTGATGATCATGGATGTAGACGGTGCATGCATTTGCATATGCAGGTGGTGGCGGAGAATCTGCCGGAGGAGCAAACTGATGGGATAAAAGAGATGTTCTACATGATGGACACAGATAAAAATGGGCACCTGAGTTTCCAAGAATTGAAAGATGGTTTGCATATGATGGGGCAGCCTGTGCCAGATCACGACGTCCAGTTTCTGCTTGACGCTGTAAGCATTAATTATATATATATATATCACAAATAAATAATTAAATCACATGCATACGTAGGGTGATATGGATGGAAACGGGAGCCTGAGTTGTGAAGAGTTTGTGACATTGGCTGTGCACTTGAAGAAAATAAACAACGAACAAGTTCTTGGAGCAGCATTCTCGTATTTCGACAAGAATGGGAGCGGATTCATCGAGTTGGAGGAGCTGCAAGAGGCTTTGTTAGATGACCCACCCAACCAACAAGTTATACACGACATTATTAAAGATGCCGATCTCGACAAGGTACGATTAATCCAACAACTGATCATCTATATGTATGTATGTATATGAAAGATATATTTACATGTATGTATGTATGTATTTAATTAGGATGGAAGAATCTCGTATGCGGAGTTCGAGGCGATGATGATGGATTGGAAGATGGGATCTCGACAATACTCCAGGGCTATGCTCAATGCTCTTAGCCTCCGCCTCTTTAACAATTAACTATTCTTCAAGGAATTAATGAATAGCTTAATTTATTATTCTGAGTTGTTGGTTTGGTTACAACTTAATTTCATCCAATATTTAATTTATTCAACAAGCTCCTTTAGCTTTTATTTTTTATATATATAATAACCATGCATGCATGTCTCTCTATCTATCTCAACTCAATTATATGTATATATATATATTCTCTACCTATACCTACATACTACTGATTAAATTCTTTATTTCTTGACTATATGTATCTACTCATTTGAATTCATATATACAATTAATTATATGAATAAATTATATATAGAGGAATCTTGTTGGTAGAATTGAATTGAATTAAATCATGCATATATACATTTTCTTTTCTTTTTCTCTTGAAATAACATCATGTCCACAATGAAATATGTGGTTATAATAATTTTTTTTGTCTTTCTAATAATATAAAAAGAAAATTGTTTAATTCATTTGGCTATAGCTAGCTAGCTAGCTTGTTGGTAATAAAATATTAGTAGTAGTATGAATGTGATACTATATGATTTGGTAAATTAAATTTGGATTTTTGTGGAAAGATAATGATATCTCTTTCAGCCAATCAAAACCCTCCTTTTTATTTCCCCTTCACTCTTCACACATTTCTTATCTCTCCTCCCCACATGCAAATTTCCTCTTCTCTCTCTCTCTCTCTCTCTCTCTCTCTCTCTCTCTCTCTCTCTCTTCTCCCACACCACATTCCATACAAATACCAAATTATAATTCTTTCTTTTGAAAAAGAGAAAAAAAAAAAAAAAAAAAAACTCAATCAAACAATTCGTTTTTCTTATAACAAGAGGCAGGCAGCATCCACACACACATTCTCTACAAAAATTATTACTCCCCTCAATGGCCACTAATACTTTCAACACCACATACCACCATCGCCACTCCCTTCGGCGGCGCCACTCTCTGGATTGCCCTCCCTCCACCACAAACACCCTCTTCCTCCGACCAGCCACCACCCCCACCACTTCCCTCTCCTTCGCTGCCACCTCCGCCACTTTCTCCACCCCCACAACCAACCCCTCCACCTCCCAAACCACCACCACCTCATTCGACCTCCTCCAACAGCATCTTACCTCCAAGAACTTCCGGCAGGCCGACGAGGAGACCCGCCGCCTCCTCATCGCCCTCGCGGGGGACGCCGCCGTAAAGCGCGGATACGTGTTCTTCTCGGAAGTCCAGTTCATCGGCGCCGACGACTTGAAAGCCATGGACGCGCTGTGGCGGGAGCACAGCGGCGGGAAATTCGGTTACAGCGTGCAGAAGAAGATCTGGAAGAAGGAGAGGAAAGACTTGACGAAATTCTTCATAAAAGTGGGGTGGATGAAGAAGCTGGAGAGCTCGGAGGTGGATCAGTACAACTACAGGAGTTTCCCGACGGAGTTTATTTGGGATATGGAAGAGGGGCCGCCGGAGGGGCATCTGCCGCTGACGAATGCGCTGAGAGGGACGCAACTGCTCAACTGCATTCTCAACCACCCTGCTTTTGATGATGAAGATGAAGACGACGATGACTCTGACACTGAGACTGAAACTCAGAGTCAGAGAGATCAGACGACGACTAAGAAGAGAATTGGCTTCAAACCTAACTACACTTTCTGAGAAAATTCATGTCCTACTACTACTACTACTACTACTATTTTTTTAATTTCTTTTCTGGAATATTGAAGATAATATATTTATGGTTATTCATTGCTTTACTGTTGGGTTTCTCATTCAACAATACATATTTTACAAGCTAAAACTCATTAAGTGCAGAATTATAGGAATGAGATGATGGATGTCACAAACTTCAAATTCTTATTCATACATCATCAAGAGTTTACTGTTTTATCGAAAGCTTTAACTGGAGTATATTTTAAATGTTTGTTTTTTACCGACTGCTTTGGCATGTTCAAACTACAAATAAAACAAAATTTTTACTTTATAATGGGCGTCTGCGTCTGCAACCCATTGCTTAGCTTCCAAAACTGGCTATGGTTTCGATGCTTCCAATGTTTGCTCGCCAGTGATTCTTGATTATTTTTTGTCTATTCACCAAACGAAGTGTACTATAACGTTGTAATATTTGTAGGAATTATTACAATGAATAAATTTAATCGTAAATGATTTTAGTTCTTGATGTCCTAGAATTTTCAATTTAAATTCACTCACCGGGAATAGTTTTCACAACCCATGTTGACTGAATAACAAAATATTTGAGCATCACAGAAGAGCCAGTTAAATTTGTTCAATCAATCAATCCAGTCCCAATTACCAAAAGGTGGATGGTATGGTATGTTACATTAGATGAGATGAGATACACTCACAGCATAGAATGGAGGGAGAGAGAGAGAGAATAGGTATGTACGGAATATGGATTAAAGCAGGTAGGTCATCTCCTCACCAAGCAATGGCAGTGGAAGCATATATATGCTGCTGCTGGTAGCAAGTAGCAACCCATGTGTCCCCATTTACAAGCCTAGGCTAGTATATATAGCTCTTTGAGGTGAGGGTGTGTATAAAAGCATCTGGGTAGGTGTAGTAGTATGAAGGAAGAAATTCATGCTGGCCTTTCTTCTTATTATTATATCAATCAATGAACATCATCATACCTTCCTTCCTTCCTTCTTCTGCTTTGCTTCCTCTGTAGCTTTCGCACCTACAGCCTGCCTTGCCTCCTGCATATAAATCATTGCTGCAAGTTATTATAAATGAAAACCGCCCACCCGTCAAAGTCCATGACGAGTGCACAGATTTGACTTTATTACAAGGCACCACACAACTTCTCAATCTCCCATCAAGTTAATCAATTTAATCTCACCAATTGTTTTTATTACCAAGAACCAACAGACATACCAGGTTTGAAGTTGAAAAATAACCAAGTTCAAGATCACTTATAGTTAAGGGTGCACCAAATCCAATCCATATTCAAAAGTTTGCCCAGACCATGACCAAACAATACAAGTAACAAATTTGAAATGGAAATTAACTTTTAGCCTTTCGTGAGTTTCCATCTCAATCAAGTAACACATTACTCAAGTCAGTGAGTAAGAGCACACGAATATACACCAACATATGTACAACCATATATATTATGAGCAGAAACCAATTACTATGTACAGTACACCATCACCATCCATGCATTCACACATATTCTCACCAGGTCGAATGAGCATAAATAAAACAAAGTTAAGTGACTAATACACAATCTCAACAAAGCTCAGAGAAGCTTATTATCATAAGGTGGTATAAAAGATTGCACGTCATTTCACAAGTCAAGGTCAAGGTGCTCACCCTACAAATTTGGTTTGTTGTGGTTTGAAAGCTCCTGCCTTCTTGCTTCAAGTTCCTTTAGATTACTACGGATCATTTGAGCTTTCAATGTTAAATGATCATTATGACTTTCAACATCTTTCATGAGAACAAGTAGTTGATCCCTGTATGCTGCACTTAGACGTTTCTTTACCCGTAGCTCAGCAGTTAATTCCTGAATCCTTTTGTCTTTCTCATCCTACAAGTTGCAAATTTAAAATGTGAAGGATTATAAATAATCAAAGATTGCAAAAAGCCTGTGAGTCAATATTTGATACACATAGATGAGTGAAAGACAAAGCCAAAAAGTTTGTAAATAACAAAGATTTACAATGAAGACTTTCTTCATATTAAGTCCAATTTTATTTATAACTAGAAGCAGATACGAGGAAACAAGAATTGAAGAATCAGAAAGGTAACTGGTGCTTAGAAAAATAGGAATTCAGTAGCAAGGGGCATGAATAACCAGGGTATATCCAAGTTTATTACTTACAAAAGTACTGGGTCCCTTGTGCAATGAAACTACCAAAGGATGATTGTGGTCTCGCACAAATTTCCGGACAACCCACTTCCCACCATTCTCTCTTTTTACTAGGAGTGTTGCAGTGCAACCATCTCGCCGTTTCTGTGCCCCTTCAGTTGAGATATTAGCTGACTTTTGGATATTAAGAGTGTTTCTACAGCCAAGCCCACGTGATACAATGGAGCCATCACGCTCTGATTTACGGCAAGATATAATACGCGTCAAAAAACCAGCCCGGCCAGCATATTCATTGTAGTATGCTCTAGCGGCAGCTTCTGTTTCAAATACCATTCCAACATGAGGTTCTGCCTTCCTCTCAGCTTCGCATGTCGTGAAGTCCTCAGCTATTGATGTATCCATCATTCCATTACCGCCATCCAAAGTAGCTACGACATCCACTGAATGAAAATGCTACAGTACATAAGTCCAAACATGAAAATTGGCATGCATTGTCCCCTAGAACTACAGATACTGTACATCCCATTCCCACCCACAACAGGCCTAGCTATGCAAACTGATATTCTACGTACCATGATTATAACTCAAAGAAAGTATCGACATACAACTAAAACTAAGAAGAAACTAGACAAAAAAAAAAACCGCCCTTGTAAGAAAGTATTTGATAGAAGAAATGGAACAAAAAACTTTCTAGAACCTGAGAAAATTAAAAGCAGAAACAATAGAACAATAAACTAGTGAAACATACTCATATATACATTTACCAAGCAAAATTCTTACAGATCAAATATGCAAATACATAAATAAAATGTTTCATTGTCCACCATCACTTCCATCAATATAAAGTTTTTAATAGGTGAAAGCAGCTCCAAATATCTCTTCTTTCACACAACAACATTCCAAATTAGCTTGAACCACATATTTCTCAGATCATCTGTGCATTGTGCTCGAATATCGAGATCTCAAATCTGATACTCACAGTCCCCATTCACAACTAATTACTACAGTTTTAAAAATTAATACATGAATATACTGTGCCGACAGAAAAATAACAATTTTATCCATAAATAAAATACATGCTAAACATTTAACAACTAAGTCCAGCTCTAAACTAGAGAGATCATACAAGACAATCTAAACGAGACAGAAACCATTGACTGCTCCATTGTTTTTAAAATTTTCATAACGACAGCCAATTGAGTTCGAGTTTCATTAAATAATACACGGTAGTAAACAATTAAAAGAAATCAATAAGAAAAAAACGCCATGATAGAGAAACCCGGATCAATTGAGATACAGTATTATTAAACGCAAAACAAAAAAATAAAAACTAGACAGAAACAGAAAAGCATGGAAATAGCGAAAAGAGAAGGGTTTGGTACTAGAGCTGCTCTCTGCAACTTCGTCTGCTCGAAAGTTGTGTATCATCTCCAAATTTCTTTCTTCGGTTTCAGATCAATTATTAGGCATTTAAACGTTTAGATTATAAAAAACGTTCAAAAAGAATTAATAATAATAATAATAATTGAAAAGGACTTCCATACATCTATTGGGCCATTTGGGTCTAGTCGAGGGAGGCTTCATATCATAATCATATTCATATAATCATATGCATAATATATGTGCTGTTTTGGAAATTTCAATTTTGAAGTGTTATAACAAAATTTAATTATCATAATCATATTCATATAATCATATGCATAATATATGTGCGATTTTATTCTATTTTTTATATTGAGTATCATTTTAATGAATCAGCTATTCATCATGATTCATGAATAACCACTTATTCCAATTAACTTCTTACTTCATTTAGATTTAGTGAAGCTCATTAGTTAAATTTAAATTTCATATTCTATTCTTGTGCAAACTCATAACTCATATCTTTCTTAGTTTGAAATATAAATTCTTAATTTGGAGTATAATTTAATAGTAATGAATTGAAATGATGAGTCTTTGGTTAATTTTATAGTTATAAGAAAGAAAATGAATGCAAGTATATATAGGACATTTCTTGGAATAAAAAATGTATTATTTATTTCAAATAATAAGAATATCTTTCTTATAAATCAAAAATTTTAAAATTTATTTAGGCCTAATTATGTTGATAAATATCAAAGTATTTTATGATAAAATTTCACTCAATAACAAAAAAGTCACACTTAAATTAGACAATATTCCACAAACTCAGTTTGATTACACTCAATACTAAAAGACATAAATTGACAACTTTTTACGTAAGATATATCCATGTGTAAGGACATTCTAAAGTGGATCACACTTTTCTCTAATAGAAAAAAAAAAAAAAAAAACATTGAACAATGATGACACGTTGCCATGCAAAAGAAAAGCAGAGTAAACAAATATAATCACATTTAGATATTGCTAAATTCAAATGATACAACCAAAAATATATATGCAGTATAATGCCAAAAAGTTGCATTATACAAGTAGAGAGACTTCAGCAAACTGAATAATAAAAACAAAAATTCTATTATTAATTTATTGGAACTGCTGTACAACCTAAGGCTGACAGTCACGCTTGTGACCTACACCTTTTCATTAATTTCACCATCTTCCTACTTTTATAACTCATGGATTCAATCAAACATTGATCACTACTGGCACTGGCTGTATATTATCCTTATCCTCCCAGGAAGCAATTGCTACCTCCAGAGCTTCCCATGGCACTTGCCACCTCGCGAACGAGAAACTTCACACTCCGGCTGCCTGTAAAATCCATGACTTCCACACATTCTTGCAAATCAGAATCTGTTACCAACATCACCCATTCCTCTTCATCGTCCAAATACTTGAGTTGGAACTGTCCTACTTGGAGTTTGAATCTCTGAGCTATTTCTTCATACAGTTGAACACACCCACAAGTAGTATCGAATTTGAATCGAACTGTGTCTTCTTTGTAAGAGGCCTTGACTACTATTTTCGATCCACTGTCAACATAACTTGTATCACTTTTATGAATCTGCCTCTTTTCAGAACTTCTAGAGCTTGACGAACTACCATTCATCATTGATCCTGATCCTGATCCTGACCGGTCTGATGAGTCCGTCATGCCCGAAGAAGTCGGTTGGCTGTGCTCAACAACCCCAACATCCCTATCCATAACAACAGCATTTTTAGATTTGGTATCTACCTCATCACCACCTGCCAGCAAGCTTGAGTTTTGAGAAATGAAATGAGATTTATTATTAAATACCCACCTATTGAATGTCTCTGTGGAAAGGAAAGAGCTTTGTGGGGCATTTGGAGAAATTGTCCACGGAACATTGTTTATACTGATAGGTCGTGAAAGTTCAACATCTTGTGTAGAACATGGGAGATGAGGAGGGCGTGGCTCACACCCTCCTACCATTTGGGTTGCTCTCGAGTGCACGGAACTTGACAGATCCATTTGGGTTCCATCTACTGGACACTCATCTTCCATTTTCACAATGGAGGTTTGATTGCTCATGCAAGATGTTGCAGTAGCAAACTTTGCATTCTCGAATACCACGTCTCCAATTATATCATCTCTATGAGGCATGAGAACTCTTTTTCTAGTGTCACATTCTTGGATGATAGGCCTTACATGCACAAGCCCATCTACTGATGGATCAAACTTTAATCCTCCTTCGACCCCCTGAACAGAGTCAAGCACACTTTGTATCTTCTTCAAAGAACGGTTCACCTTATTTATTTTACGAGAAGGCCATCTTGAAATGCCATATTGTCTGCATATCCTTTTCAGAGTAGTTGGGCACACTGAAAAACAAAATATAAAAAGTTCAAATTATAATATTTGTATGTACTGCAATATGTTTGCTTTCACTAATTGTATGGCTCAAAATCTTGAAAAGCATCATAAGAATTGTCATTTACACACACACATACATATATTGTATGTGTTTGAAAGTGTGGATGTTGTGTACTGACGGATACAAAAACACTTTTAGAATTTGTGAAAAGTACTCACCACCAATACTTTTTGCAGCATCTTTGAGGCTCCCCGAGAAATATTGTTGAAGAACACTTAAGCTAACATGCTTTTCAGCTGTACTTCGCTTCTTCTCCATCTGTTTCCTTAAACCCGCCACATTCTAGAACCATTAGAAGCCCTAAGAATGTTAGTGTAAGCCATCAAAAGAATAAGTAAAATAACCGTCATTGGGGACATAACCAAATTTAAAAAGAGTATTGTAAGACTCATAATCTATGTGGGCATTAAGTTTCAATCTTGAGTGTAGTTTCATTTCTTCCCCACAATTTTCTCCCTTACACAATTTCTAATAATAGGGCAAAGAGACACACTTAGCCATAGCATTTAGGCTTTGCCATTTCATATCACATGAACAATTGTAGCCAACAAAGTAGCATATTAAAATTACAATATGTTGATTAGAATTTAGACTTCGTCATTCATATCGCACTATACACACACGGAACACTTGAAGGCCAGAAAATAAATCTAATCACATGGTATATAAAAATAAATAAGGAATGCAACGACAATATAGTACCAATTAATGAATGACAAAATAACAATTACCTGTTCATTATGATAATCAGCTTCTATCCATGTGGATGCGGATTCAGTTAAGTTATGGGCAATTGGATCAACAATGTTTAAATTCCCACTAACAAGAGGCTGATCAAAACCCCTCGTAGATACTGATATTGGTGGTATGGTACTCATTTCAAAATCCTGTGATTTAACTTTTGGATCATCCATCGCATGCAATTCAGCATTTGACACTGTCCTTAAACCCTTACAGATCCTTTGCATTGTACTTGAGAGGTTATTAAGCAAGAGTTGTTGTTCTGTACTTCCCTTCATATTGATAGGAAGAAAGAATTCCAAAATATAGTCATTGTCACCGGTATAAGTACTTCTTAGCCTGATTGCGACTGCAGCATTGAGGCCAAATTTACGAGCATGATGGACAAGTGGATACTCGCTTATATGGTATTCCTTGATGTCAAGATAAAAGAAGGGGTGATTTGATTGAAGAGCCTTTCCAACAATTCCTTGTCCTTCCTCGAGATAATGTTCACGGCATGCATGGACAAAACCCTTCATATTTTTGTCGTTCACATAACATGCACTATCTTCTATGCACAACACATTTTTCTGATTTACACTCTTATTGTTTCCTCTAGAATAACTCTTCATAATTCCTTCACCAGACCCCATTATGTAACTACAAGGAATCCATGTCAGTGCAAGAGGCAGTCGATGCGCATGGCAGACAACACGCAAAACATCTGTAATCTCAGCTAATGCTGCCCTTTGATTATTAGAGAGACTCTGCAAGTTGAAATATGTTTTAAAATAGGAGACCAAACATGTAAATAACACAATCCAAATGAATGAAGACAATCAGATCAAATGTTCGATGAAAACCTGGGGATGAAGTTTTGGAAGTGCAGTGCTCCTTAAGTTCACAGCCTGAAATGGTTCACAAATAGTGTATTAGATGAGTCTAATGTAGTGCACAACACACATATCCATATAAGAATTAAATGCTACACAACATGACATTTTAAGGCAAACCTCAATAAAGTGAAAGCTTCTACAAATTCACCCGGATTAGAAATTATTTGGGTAATATTCACTTCATCAAAAAGATAAGAGTCATAAAAGTATTTGTTATACCTTTTCATACTTTTGAACTTAAAAATACAAATTGGCAACCCATCACTTTTTAGAAAAGAAATTTTTGACATAAAAAATACAAAAAGCATGAAGATATTTTTGACTGCAAAACTGCTAATTAAGAATAGAAATTCAATTTTTAGCATTATAAAGGTGACATAAAGTTAGGGCACATATGGATAAAATAAAATTAACAAAAACTTGGTAAACTAACCTGTAGTGCCCGACAAACATTTTTTATCTCCAAATCAAAATTGGACTTTTCCTTCGTGGTAACAAGTTCCAACACAGCACAACAAGGCCTTTCGGGTGAATCATCCTCAAAAACAGGTATAGCAACGGATCCTCGAACTTCATGGTCTATAGCATATTGTACGCGCAAGTACTCAGTCTTATTGTAGTACATAACGTTTGAGGTCCACTCTGGAATCCTAGAAGAATATACACGACCAGGAAGCCCTAAGAAAGAACTCGACTTCAAATCTGCTGCGAAAGTAAATGATCTGGATACTTCACGATATCCAGTAAGTGCTTGGTCAAGTAAATAAGGTTGTTCGGAAGTGCTCAAGATGTATCGATCCCTATTCTTTATTGGAACCCACACTTGAACTAGAATACCCTGTCCAGACCATTCCTTGAATAGATTCAAAGCACTTAACATTTTCTCAGCCAGTGATTGGTTAGGAGACCTTGGGATGACACTGTTCTCTTCATCATCTATCATATTACACTTTGGGCTCCTATCTCTCATCTCAGTCAAACTAAACTCGTCATCACCAAAGCTTGTTGTTGCGAAAGGCAACTTGTTGTCCTCAGGATGAAGCGTCACTTTACCTTCAGGCATTACTAAACTTTCATTAACATCAGTATTCAATACAGAAATTCCTGAATTAAGTTGTTGTGAGAAGTTCAATCTATCAAGAGGTGAGAAGTTTTCATAGGAGGGAAACATATGATCAACCGAATTGGTGGGGCTGTTGCACCATCCGGCATATGTGTCAAAATTCATTACTTCAGAAACATTAACAAAGGAGTCCTCCAAATTTGAGACATGCACACTATTGTCTATTGACCCTGCATCTATATCCTCCATCAAACCCCTTTGTAAATATGGATGGTCACAACCACTTTTTGAACTCGAAAAGGGATGCTCCATTTAACTAAAATACCCCCCAAAAAAAATGACCAATACAACAATCGTCAGAGAATTTTCAAAATACTTGTAATATGGCATAGGTCCATAGACATTCCCAAAGATGCCCCACACATTATATACCGTCCCTTGGTATCATATTCACCCCCTTACACTTTTGATCCAATATTTACTTGTAACAATTAACCTTAGCAATTCCAGAGTTGTCCAAAAGACAAGAAACCTGCAACAATACATATTTGGACTTACATCTTTCCACCCTATACATATGTATAAAAGCATAATGCAAAGATGTTGATAGAAGAGCTTCGTAGCAAACCTTGAAAATTTAGGGACGTAGGGTAGAGACACCGGGATTCAGATTTGTAGAGGAAAAACCTTCAATATACACCTCGCAGTTAGACTATGAACATGGCGAGAGTTGCGTTCAGTTGATACATCTGAAAGGACACAACTCTATAGTTAAATACCACTGAACATACTATCCATGTCAAGTAAAGGAAACAAATTACTAAATAGATCGATGAAATTACACATGTATCCAAGGGCTGAGGCGCAAGGCAAAAGGGCACACGTTATCAAAAAGTGGAGCAGTGTCCACACAGAAAGAAGAAAATTTTGGCTGCTGAACTAGTTTCAGATACGGGAGCAACACCATAAACATACTAATTATGCATCACTTTGGAAAACCTCACTTCAATGTTGCAAATCTATAAAATCTAAGCAAACTCAAAAAAAAAAAAATGGAAAAAAAGTCATCGTAGTTATTAAACAAAATTAAATCAATTTCGTAAATATATTGAGCTACTCCACCGAAACCCCCCACCAAATCCCATCACTTCCGCGACTGCTCAGCGCTTAAAACACGCAGGAATTGGCGAAATCCAGATTAGATAATTATGGTAAGCTTAAACATCAAAAAACATAAGCGCATTCCATTTGATTGAGGGGAAGATTGGTTGAAAGGAATGAGAAGCAAATAATTACCGGCGGAGGTAGCTTTCTTCATGGAGCAGTCAGTGAAGAGGAACGACAGCCGCTTGCGGCTTTGCTTTGCTTTGTTTTTTTTTTGACTTTCTATGCATCTATCTATCTATTCTCACCTTTTTTTTTTTTTTTTAGCATATATATAAATAAAGAAAAACAACCCTCCAGCAAGCCTCCGACGTCATCTAAGAATTCATTCATTAAAATTGGGAAACAAAATAATAATATACTGCCTATTTCTTCGGAGGTAAGGTGATGCAATAATTAATTGGTAGCCCAAGTTATTATTTTTAATTTAAAGTCGTCGGTTATGTAAAAATCATTATGCACGAATTGCATGAAACTAATTATATTCGTAAATTTAGTTTAAGCATTAATGAGATTTGAATCCGATAATCCACTCAATTGTCACAAAATCAAAATGAAATGATTTCTGCATCAGGAAATGTGCCCTTCTTTCTTCTTCTTTGATTATTTCAACTCAACTCAATTCAAATAAAAACATAATTATATTTAATATCATAAACATATTGCCCATGAAAAATATTTATAGGATTTCAATGTAAAAAAGTGTATATTATTCATATAGTATTTTGTAGTAAAAGTAAAATAGAGAGAATTAATCAATAAATATGCAATTAGTTCATTTGGGGTTTATTTTTCTATTGAAAAAGAAAATGAAATCTAAAAGAAGCATCGATTCAATATTTGACTTTGAGCTATAATGCAAATTTTATAAAATCTCAAGCATGCATAAATTAAATTAGATTTGCATCTCTGATGCGCGAATCAAATATATAATATTAAGATATAATAATAATAATAAAATTATAATAATTTTTATTATAATGGCTTAAAAATTGAGAAATTCCGAGATGTGAAACAGGACTTGATGCCTGGAATCTAGTAGGCATTAAATTAGATAAATGAGTAGGCATTAGATTCCAAATATATTTGAGTAGTGGGACTTGGACTCTGCCAAGTGCCAACCCACCACACACCTGTCAACTACACATTTACGCCACCCAATATCTTAATATTAATTTCTTCCACTTTCTATTCTTTATTACTGGAGTATTAATAAACTAAATTAAGAGTACTATATTAGGAGTATATGATGTAATCTTTTAGCATATTAGTATTAATTACAATATTGATTTGTATAAACCATAAATCGTAGATATATATTGATGGTGTTCACAATTCACTTAATTATATTTATTTAAGTGGAGTGTGCGGAGGTGGAGATTTATAGTGGGCACTTATTTCATAATTAATTTGTTAAATGAAGTTTAAATTAAAATAATTTAAATGGCTTAGTTTCTATTGATTTACAATATTGGTTCGGCAATTATATAACTAATAAAATTAATATAAATGTATTTTGCATGTACACATTAAGTGCTATATAATATTTAAATAAAAATAGTTATCCATCTATATAAAACATTGAAAAATTGGCATGGCCCTGGGGCTATGAGACAATTCCGTAAGTTGATAAATATGTTTTAGGAGATTTTTAACAAAGAAATAAGTGAACATTATATATAGAGATAATCAATTATCAAGTGCAAAAAAAATAGCGGAAGATTAAATCATCAAGTATATGAAAACAACGCCACAAACAAGTGATCTTGACATGAATTCATATTTTGATATATAGTTGTCACTATTAAGGTTTTTTTTGGAAAGGAGTTTGACTGGTTTTTCAGTCAACACTTACAATCATTTATGCTCTAGATACTATGAACAAAGATATATAACAACTAGTTTTTTGTTATTTCAAAGAAAGAAAACCAAAAAGAATATGTAGCTAATTTCAATATTCATATTATTTAGTTAATATATAGAGTAAGGGAGTCTTGTTGAAAAAAATTTAATCTCCACCACTATGTTTTTTCTATCACAATTTATATTAAAAATATATCAAAAGTATAAGCAATCAGTTGTATCTGCTTGCTATCACTAACTTGTTGTACCAGTTGTATGAGTTAATAACTTGTCGATTTCCGGCATGCAAGTTAATTACCAGTTTTGCATGCTGTCAAGAAAGTTAAAAACTTGTAACGCGCGTACAACAGTGCTAGCTAGCTATTGATATATACATACCTAGCTTGTGCAAATTCTGGGATGCTGCTCAGATTTTGGAGCAAAAATTAAATGTCTTCTCCCACTTTATGATGGTAGCACATCATCAACTTCAATTCTCTCTCAACCTCCAAAAAAAAAAAAAAAAAAAAAAAAAAAAAAAAACAAAAAAAACCTTCAATTCTCTCTCCTTAATTAATAAAGCTACCTGAAATTAGGGATGTTCATGGTTCAGCCTAAACTGGCCGAATCAAATTAATTTGGTCGGTTTAAAATTTAATTTTCAAACTGATGGTTTGAAAATTTCGAAACCGATCAAATTTAATTTGGTTACGATTTAGAGGTTCAAACTGGCCGGATTGTTTGTATTTATGAGTATATATATATTAAATATATTATAAGCAATTAATATAATTTATAGTTTATTTGTTAAGTTTTTACTTTACATACAATTAACCTATATTTAAATTTATTGGCCAACATAAAGTTTTAGTTTAATTTTTTTAATTAAAAATCGACTAATAAGCATTAACATTAAATAATATTAATTTTATATTATAATTTCTTTAAGATAAATTAAGTATTAATATTATTTATTATTATAATTTTACACGTCTCTTTCGATTTTATATTTGAATTTTGAAGTTATAATTTTAATACAATTGATCCATGTGTTTTCTTTTGGTTTTACATTAAATTATAAATATAAAATTTTAAATTAAAATTACATTATTATAAATAGTAACAAATAGTAGAAATCAATTAATTAGTATTTAGGCCCTAGTTTTTTCTACAAATTATAGTAGATTGTTGAATATAGGTTAATTGTATGAAAAAACTAAATCATACATGTAATATATTTGATATAATAATAATCAACTAATAATTATATTAATTTTCAAACCGTACCTATTGGTTTAGCCGAAATTTTTCTTCCAACTCGGCCAAACCAAACCGCGAACACCTCTACCTGGAACCATGCATGTAGTTTCACTCTAATATTCTCTTTCTATTTATTTATTTAATTTTGAATTTTCATGCGATCTACCCAACTTTTATATATACATATTTCACTGTCTCAAAAAAAAAATGCCATTTTCCACAAATTTTTAACAAGATAATATATATGTAGATAGGGAGCGTATCTTGTGCTAAAATGTTGTTTGTGCTAAAATGCTAAACATGCTTTATTGATAAGTATTTTATGTTTGTTTAGTTATTATGTTATTCATCATTAAATTGCATAACTACCCACATCAAAATAAATAACTGTCAATTTAAAAAATTTAATATTGATCGTTCATCCATCAAAATCAATGGTCTAGAATTTATTCCTGTTTAATATCTTTTCACCTTTTAGCATTTGATCTCTTGCTTATGACCCAAGTTTAGTATAAAAAAAAGATAAATTAAGAAGATAATTATTAGGTGGAGGTGGAGCCGGATCAAATCATTATATATAGTTTTCCGACCGATGGACCCTGTGTCTCTGTATGTTACGTAGTACAATTACAAAGACAAGAGTAGTAAAATTTCGTTGGAATCACTTTACTTGCAATACAAGCCATAATATATACTATATGATTCATATTGGCCAATCTCAATCTCTCTCTCTCTATATATATATATGAATCCCCCTCCCCTCCATTCCCTAAAACGTACACACAAATTTCAGACACACGTACGTACTTACAGGCAGGTACCATGAGCAACGGCGGCGGCCTCATTGTCACATTCGGCGAGATGTTGATCGACTTCGTGCCCACTGTCACCGGCGTCTCCCTAGCCGAGGCTCCGGCTTTCGTCAAGGCACCAGGAGGCGCACCGGCCAACGTCGCCATTGCAGCAGCCAGGCTCGGAGCAAGAACAGCCTTCGTGGGGAAGCTAGGCGACGATGAGTTCGGCCACATGCTAGCCGGAATACTGAGCGACAACCACGTCTCCACCGCGGGCGTCTGCTTCGACCACCTGGCCAGGACGGCGCTGGCTTTCGTCACCTTACGCGCCGATGGAGAGCGTGAGTTCATGTTCTACCGAAACCCCAGCGCCGACATGCTGCTCACCCCGCAGGAGCTGAATCTCGACCTCATACGATCTGTAATTAAGTGGAGTATATATAATACTTATTATGTATTAAAAATTAAAATAATTCATTGGAGAAGTTATTTTACAGGCGAAGATATTCCACTTTGGATCAGTAAGCCTGATTGCGGAGCCATGCAGATCGTCACATTTGAAAGCAATGGAAGAGGCAAAGGCTGGCGGAGCGCTCCTGTCGTACGACCTCAATCTCCGGCTGCCACTGTGGCCGTCAGCGGAGGAGGCTCGAGAGCAGATGCTAAGCATATGGGATAGCGCAGATGTGATCAAGATCAGTGACGACGAGCTGAGCTTCCTCACACAAAACACCGCTCTCGATCATCAATCTGCACTATCCCTTTGGCACCCCAACTTGAAGCTTCTCTTGGTCACACTTGGGAAAAAGGGGTGTCGATATTACACCAAGGTATGCATGCATGATACATATATATCTCCTAGCTAGCTCCAAGATTAATTTGTTGGTGGATCGATATCCTAAAAAAGAAAAATTAAAGGGTCATGCATGCATTGACAGGACTTCCATGGAGCAGTTGAGGGATACAGTCTAAAAAGGGTGGACACAACTGGAGCTGGCGATGCTTTTGTGGGAGCCCTCCTATGTAAAATCGTGGATGATCTATCCATATTGCAGGTCAAATATTCTCCAAACCATGCATTAAGCATACTAATACTATATCTCAATGTTTTCAAAATCGGGATTCTATGTAGGATCGTTTTGGGAGGATGGAATCGGATCGTAAGATTCTATGAAAAAGCAATCTAAACATACCCAAATAATCTAATTAAAAATGTATTCTAGTATAGATTTACACATATTTAGTTCTTAATAATTGTACTTCTCATCCATAAAACATCATTCTAGACAAATGCATAACTATCGGTAAAAAAGTTACTATTACTCAAGTATAAAATAAACTATGCAATTTCAATTGACAAAATCATTCAAATATCAAGTCTAGTTTGCAATAGAAAAAATAGTTGTAGAAATACGAAATTAAACACCATGTTAGACTTAATTAATATATCACATGATCAAAAAAATGGAACGCCAATGTTGAACATGCATTCAACTATGATCACCATTATCTTTAGATATGTTATCATCATCATCAAAGCTTTGATCTCGATTTTCATTTTGATCAGAAACTCCAACATTTGCATCGTCACTTAGAAGTCCATCTTCAATTTTATCAATATATTTAGGTCTTCTCCTAACACGAGACCCAAATTCTTCACCACCTAAAACAAAATAAATAACAAAATAACTAACAAATTAACTTTGTAATACTAAATTAAATCATATAATTATATAGAATATAAGTAAGATACTCACATATACTGCAGCCCAATACTTAAAAAAAAAAGTGAAATTGAGTGGAATCGTTGGAATCTTACGATTCTACGCGATCCTATATGATTCTACCGTTTCTGATACGACTCTACTACAAAAAACGATTTTATACGATTCAGGATTGATTTCCCATGTCAGGATCGTAAAATCGCACGATTTTACGATCCCGGATCGCGATTTTGATAACATTGCTATATCTATATGATGAGGATTGTGCGATTTTACGATCCCGAATCGCGATTTTGATAACAATGCTATATCTATATGATGAGGATTGTGATTTATTTATTTTACTTATCAATATTTATGGACAGGACGAAGCAAAGCTGCGAGAAGTGGTGAGATATGCAAGTGCATGTGGAGCTTTAACCACAACTAAGAAGGGAGCAATCCCTGCTCTTCCTTCTCACTCTCAAGTCCTCACTCTTCTCAATGATGATTCTCAAAAGAAGACCACCCTATTTGGCCTTTCTAATTGCTTTCCTTTTATCAAGAAAAATGATTAATTACATACGTGGTCATTTAATTTAATTATCAGTAATGTTGTTTAATTTTCTGTGTGTACAATGAAATCTCAATAATGCAAAAGTACTGTTCTTGTTGTGTGCTCATCAACCCAGGTTCACAATATCCGATCATCTAGTTGCATGCTTTAATTAATTATATTTCTTCTTGATTAGGAATGAAAATCCAAAACTCATAAGAATATCTGATTGATGATAACCAAAGTTCAACTTCAAGTTTGCAAGCTGTAAATTACAGAAGCAAGATTCAACTACTATGAAGATCTATGTTTTATAACAATATTACTAGCTAGAGCATAAGCAAGGTTGCAGACAGAGGCATTCCTGTTATTTGAATGCAAAGAGCTGAACTACTACTACTTATAAATTTAGTCTCAACCAAGATCTGGAACTTTGAAATGCTCTTCATCATCGTCATCAGGGCTTTCAGTTCTGGACTTGTGATTCCAGTTTATGTTACTTGTAGTCGGCAACTCAGGTACCTCTGCAGCAGTTGAGCATAACAGGTTCGCATCCATCAGCCACTCAAGCTCAAGCTGCTCCTTCTGCATGCACAAGGATATGAGTATTATTTTATAAGCCGAGTAAGATTTTCTCTGAACATGTAAGCATTTGCATCAAGTATGTTGATACCTTGTGAGGATCTGCCGTCGAGGTTGATGTGATGTGGTGTGAGTTTGATGATAGTATAGAGCTTAAAGCTACCCTGATGCCAGTAGCTAGATACCTCTGGTGGTTTGCAGAAAGAGAGTTGGCAGAGTGGAGGGGGGCGTCGCACTCCCTGCAAAGGAGTGCTCTGTCCTCAACACAGAAAATGAATGCTGCCTTCTCCTACAGATACATGTTGCCATAACTTAATTAATTAATAGGATTTGCATATATGTCTTTCAAATACCAGTTTCTGAATACTTATCAGTCTATCTTCTTCATCCATAACAATTACTCCAATATATATTAGCCTGTGCTAAAAGCACTTGAGATAGACTAAATTCCAACATCCAATTGGCATTAACATCTACTTCTTTACACTTTCTTATGCAAATTAATATTTGATCTTTCATGCTCAAACTCGTGTCGAGAGCAAAGAAATTGAACAAAATCCAAGATCTGGCGTTTCAAATTAATCCCCAACTCCCCCTACCCTCCAATCTTCTTCCATTTGTTCAAATATACATGAAACAAAACACAAATAACAGTCACATATCCCAATAAGTAAGAGATGAAGACCCCTAGCAAATATACAAGCAAGCAAAGGGGATTAAGCATGGTAAAGTGTGAAATTAATATTATACTGTACTTGGCAAATATCACAAGGAGGTAGGTTGTCGGGAATGCAATGAAGAAGCAGCCTCTGGTGCTTGCTAGCAAGCTTGTTGGCGGCGTGCACTTGCACGTCGCACTCCCCGCACAATGCGGCCTCGTCGGCGCAACATATCACCCTCGCCGGAGACTTCTCACACACATCACACTGTAACTTCATCTGCCTTACGTACGTACAAAGAAAAAAGATCCAATCTTTTTTCAATATTCTCAGCTACTAAACGAAACCCATGAGCCAACAAAACAGGAATGATGTGAAAAAGGGATTAATTCTATTCTCCTTTCTTGAAATAGAATCCAAGAAACAGAAAAATCCAAGTGCAGTGAGAGGAAAAAAGAAAAGATGAGGAATCGGATTTGTGCATCAAATTGTGGAAGTAGATTGATGCAGGCTGCATATGTGGGGCTGAAGCCCACGTGGTTTGACACAATGCAGCAATGGAAAATATCTGCCAATCATTTTTTGGTTGCCCTTCTTTTTGTGCCAATGGCTCATCCCACCTTCCCATTAGAAAATCGAAAACATAAGCAACTTATAATAATTATAATCATTTTGTAAATCATTTTCATATGTTTTTTCAATCCTTCTAGGTAACGATTTTTGAGTTTTTGAAGGAATGAGTTGAGCATTTCAGTTACAGTCGTAGAGGAATTTTATGCAATATTTGTTAAACATGGATCGAGCAGGATTGTTGGAGACTAGTTAAGCTTAAAACTTAAAAGATGTCTACTTCTACTTGCTGTTAAAAGTAATCAAAATTATAAAGTTGAATTTATAGAATTAATTTAAATTATTAAAATAATGAAAATATACTTATTAATCGACAATAAATGGTGTGAGGCGAAACCCCTGGTAGTCTCTGGACTTGCGTTAACTTCTCTCGCAATTTTGAGCTTCAAATTCTGTAAGTATTTTTCCTCTACTCCTCAACTCTATTCGGCCTCTTTCAATCTTATTTCAATATTCTCAATCCCAGCATTCGATTGTTAATTCTTTGATTTCCGAGGAACGTTGTATTTTGCGGATCGGGGTGGTCCTGCTCGATTCGGGTCTAGTCGCATTTTTGGTGAGATTGAACTGCCGTTGTCTTGTTCAATTGAGCTGAGTTTGTAAATCTTGAAGTGGGATGATGTTTTATCTTCGTTGATACTCGAGCTTTGCCCTAAAGATTGGATTTTTGTACGTATGAATAAGATGCTTTAGAGTTTGTATTTAAGGGTGCCCAGAAGTTCAATTTAGTGTCGATGGGGAAACCCTTATTTTACGAGATTTGGGAAAAACCAGCGACGAGTTGTATAATTGGAATCTGCAGTTTGATTTGGTTCTACATTCAGAAAAAGGGTATTGGATATTCGCATGTGGGTTTGAGTTATGAGACTGCATTGGAGGGCCACCATTGGAGGATAATCACATCTGCATTTTCACATATCAGTGTTCTTCACCTTGTTTTCAACATGAGTGCTCTTTGGAGTCTGGGGGTTATTGAACAGTTACTTGGTGTAGAATATTACCTTCATTATACCATGTTGTTGGTTGTGTTGTCGGGGTTGCTAGTTCTTGGAACGTACCACATTTTAATCCAGAAGTTTAAGATTGATTACTTCCGGAGAGTGACTGCTGTTGGATACTCTTGTGTTGTTTTTGGGTGGATGACTATATTGTCGACAAAGCAGCCCACTTCCAAGCTGGAGCTTTTCGGGTTTCTATCGCTTCCTATCAGTTTTGCACCATTTGAGTCTCTCATTTTCACTTCTATCATTGTGCCACAAGCAAGTTTTCTTGGTCATTTGTCGGGAATAATTGTTGGGTACGCCATTGCATGGGGTTTGATACACGGGATGAACAATTACTGGGCTGTGTCTATGTTGGGCTGGATTATTCTTGTCTTCATTTTTAGTTTGAAGAAGTCTGGTACGTACAACTTCAGCTTTCTGGAGATTGAATCTGTGACAGATCTTTCCTTACCATCTGTGCGGTTCCTTCCCTCTGGAAATGGCAGAACTCTGCAGATGAGTGCGTCTGACTCTCTTGTCTAGCCTTTTAAAAGGATTGTCTCTGCTAGTGCATTGCTTCTGAACTTGCTTATGCAATATATAGGACTATGAATAAAGATTATTTTGTGTGCTTCCTTTGATGTCTCGAAAAGCAACATTTGTTCAGTCTGATCTTAGTCCTCACTCAGCTGGCATTGTATTCTTCTATTGTGCTGCTAGTAGGGGATTGGATTTAGACTTAAAATGTTATGTATCATCAGTGGTGACTATTGGGATAGGTAAATGAAATTGATTGACTTTCATGCTGATTCAGATATCTAGCATTTTTTCTGCATGTGAAATGTTATTTTTTTCTTGTAGAATAAATTGAGTAATAAGTGAAAGAAGTAAAACTCTTACAGCTGAGCTTTTTACTATACTATGCTGATACAAAATCTTCCAAGGTAGGATTGTCCAGTTAAACTGGATTTCAGTTGTGCGATTCCACCCTTTATTTGCTTGGAAAGTTAGTGTAAAGTAAATATAGATTATGTAGAAGACTAGAAGCACATGTCAGCTGTTTTGGAAGAAAAATAATTCAGTGACCTGTATTCAAAGTACTAAACATTGGATACTATGGTAGATCGGCAACGTATATGGTGTTTTGCCTTTGTTTTGATTTAGTAATTTTCAAGTTTTTGGCTGTATCACAATTTTCTTCAACATCCCTGCATATAATTTCCTTTAATGCATTGTTTAGCTGTTTGTTAATTAAAACACCTCTGTAAATCCCTTTTTTTGTGTTTTGTGCTCTCTGTTTCTATATCTTCTTCTATTTATGTTGTGGCAGATGATCTACTGGTTTATATTATGCTCTGAATAGGTGAGAGATGTTAATGGAAGATTGGATTGAATACTAATTAGATAAATTTATGTTTCCCCATCATACTTTATCAGCCCATCTGATTTTATTCAAGTTTGGTAGAATTTGCAAAAGAATGGACATTGTTGCACTTTCATAATATTGGAGATTGTTTTCAAAGTACTTTTTGTATGAGAGTACTGGTAGTATAAATGAAAGGCACTAAATTAATAAGCAACACAATCACTCTGTTGTTTATATTTAATTAATGGAGTACTGTTATTGCCAAGTTTATGAAAACCAAAACTGGCTGCTTAGACAAAGAGGGATGCCGACAGAGGAGAATCTAACAAGTCTATGGCTAATCATAAATAGCAAAATACGTATATGCAGAAATTCCTAAAAAAATATTGTAAGGACTACAGCCGAAGAATGTACATAATTTACTGATCCATCATCAAATTATTGCAACTAATTAATTTAGCAGCAATTGACACGGCTGATGCTGTCGAAACTGATAAGGCAATGGGTGAGGAGCAGCATTATTGTTGGAGTGATATTGTTGGTTAGCTCCATATGGTGCAGGAATATGCATCATAGGCCCATTTGAAGCCTGACCAGACAGTATCTTCAGATGCTGGATCTCTTCCCTCAATGCATCATTTAAAGCTGTAAAAAACACAGATATTATTTATGTCAATCAAAGCCCCACTGCCTTTTGCTTGGATGGATGGATAGTATTGAGACCTAGTTCTTACCATCTTGCAGCTGTACTTGCTGTTCAATTGATTGCAATTGCAGTTTGAGTTCAATATTCTCAGATGCAACACCACTAGTGTCCCTCTGTAACAAAAGAGATTCTGATATAATAATAATAATGCCATAAAACAACAACCAGATGACAAAAAAGAAAAACACATCAGGATCATGCAGTGAATCAAACACTTCACACTTTCCTTTCCCTTATCTAGATTTTTGTCTTAACTAATCAAATCATAAGTCAGTGGCTAAACAGAGTGGTCGTCCGTAGCATACTGAGTTGACAAATTACTTGTATGTTGTAAGTAATTTTAACGAAACATGACATGATATTGGACATAGAAATTAGTATAAGGACAATAAAATAACCTGCAGTAAATTCAACTGCATCGTCAAGGATGTCTTTTCTGTCTGCATGGACTGGACTTTGCTTTGAAGCTCACCAATATACCTCATTTTCCTTTCCTTTGACCTTGCTGCTGACTGCCTATTTGCCCAAATCCTGTTGCAATCACTTACTTAGCATTACACTCTTTTTCAGAACTTTTTAAGGTAAAACCACCTATGATCGGACTCAAAACGAAATACCAAGAAAGATGCCACCATGCTAGCCAACCAAGTCAACAAAGTTAAATGCAGAAGCTTAAAGACTGAAGAGAACCCTCCAAGATGAGATTTTTTTTAAAAAAAGAAAGAAAGTTCGTAATCAAATATCCATTGTGGAAACATTAGAAGTTGAAAACATATACTACTAGATAAAATAAATCAGAGCCAGTTGAATGTTAAACAGATTAATCAAGAGCAAATTCAACATAAGATGAAGGGTTGATGGAGTCACTAACACTGTTGAAATGAACACACCAGAAAAGATGTGAGATTTGGAAGAAAAAAAAATCAGTAACCTTTTAGCACGCTTTGGGTCAGAGAGAGCAAGATCAGCAAGATTGGCAGCAGAAATTGGTGTCTTAGTCTCATCTGTAGATGGATTTTCTGAACCCGGCTCAACCGCCATATGTGTTTCGGTAGAAGTAACCTCACGCAAGGATTGGCTATGCTGAAGCCTTCCTCGTGGCTTCGTAGTTACATATGAAGAAGTATACAGTTTTTCCATTGGCAGTGTATAACTCTCGGATGTCAAATTGAACTTATCCAAAACGAGATACTCTGGCGGCAGGTTCTCCTCAGTCTCATTGAAAGTAGAATTCCCACTCAAACCACCATCGAAGCTAATATCATTCAGAAGGGTAAGAATATCAGAATGAGTGCGTCGATGGCGCAAATCCGTGGGGGGAGTGACGGGCATCTCAAGGGTGAATTGGTTAGAATCAAATGGCATCTTATGATCATGCTGAGATGAAGATCCTGGACGCATATTTGAGGATACCAAGAGCTCTGAGTTCGAGCCATAGCTAATATTAGGTGGACAGAGAGACGAGCACCTCCCTGATGGAGGTAGTGAACTCCCACTATACATCAGTGAAATCTACAATATGTAAAAGCTAGTAACCTCAGTGCCATACTTGTAAAGACAAATTAGATCGATATAGCAAAATATATGATCTCAAAAGAAAGCCAAAACTTGATGGATACATGTTACGAAGAAGTTTTAAAGAGATTGCATATCACACACATCAATATCATATCTGCATATTACCTTGTTGGGGGATCCTAAAGGGTGTTATTATAAATTACAATAACAGGCTACATGATTCATCTTATGTTCAACCTCATTGATCTCAGATATGCAAAATAAAAATAAGGATTCCAAGGTGAATTCTGTACACAAAAGAGTTGTCAATCCAATATGGCATAACCACTGAAATCATATCCCTAAACACATCCCAGAAGATCAACGAAACGAAGAAATATAAATAAGGATTCCTAAAATTGAAATGCAGAACGAAAATGCGTTCAGTATCGGTAAATACTTGGCTCTGCAATAAAAATCATTGAAAAAATAGCAAATTTGCTTACAGATAAGATGTCTCTCCTTCGTTTCCAGCTTTAACGGGATTAGCTGTCTCACGATCACAATCGACAATATTGAAGCTGGAATTGAAATTAAGCGACGAGGGAATGGGGTGAATTGATGCATGCACATGTAAATATATATTCACACGTGCACACGGGGAGGGAGGGAGCGAATGCGAAAGAGACGAAGATGATCGGCTGGCTTAAATAGGTGTTAAGCAGCTGAAGTGGCCGATTATGGATCCGACACTGTAGGTATCATGAAATTCACACCGTTGGATCCATCACCAACTCCCGATTAACCAAACCGGATCATTACTTATTTAACCCATATAACGGATTACAAGTTAAATTAGTAACATAATTAAGTATTGTAATTTAGCTTACAAAAATTAAATTTAATATTATCACAACAGACACTCATAAGTGGGAAATGAAATTAATTGGATATATATTCAGTAAATTAACTTCCACTCAATATTAGTGAGTCTTTACTTATAATAAGTGTTGAGGTTCGATTTCACGAGAAAATGGAGCCCTTAGAACTTTATTAGAAAATCGCAAATAATAACAATAAGCAAGAAAAATAACGACAAATAAATGACAAGAATGGACGATGATGAACGAAATAAATTTAGTTTATTGGCGTGTAAATGAGACGAGAATTTGGCAGCGTTACAGCTTGATTTTGCTATGAGAGAATGAATACAAAAAATGAGCCTCCCGCCACTATTTATAGACAGGATAGGGGTAGGCAGGCAGCAGCTAACCCTACGCCGACAGCTGCAACGGCTCGCCGCGAATATCGGACCGGTTGCGGGTTTTTCGGGGGAGGTTAGAGCTCCAACGTTCGGGCGCCGCCAGCGAGCTAGGGTTTCTCTTCCTGGACCGTCTCAACATCGACCCGATTAGCTCCTCGATGGCGAGGCGCTCCTATCCTTCGCAGCGAGGCCTTGACTTAGATAGATTTCAGTATCTTATTGGTTTTGGTGAGCCAGTCTTCTGGGCTGGACTTGTCTGCTTCCTCGCCACCGACCTTTTCATCGTGCTTAATATCGAGGAGCTCGGAGGGTCGGTTCCAACCTCTGGACTTAGATGATTCGGGACTCTTGAAATGATGCTCTGGTCGTTGGGGAGCACGTGGTCGCCGAAAATCCCGTAGGGGTTGCTTCCTCTCCTCGGTGGTGAGCTTGTCTCCTCGGTTGTGAGTTTGTCTCCTCGGTGCTGAGCTCGTCTCCTCGGTGATGAGCTCGTCATGGTCGATATAGAGGACAAGTTGGGGTCGACGTTGACCACCCCAAGTCTTAGGCGCTTTTGTGTACTTCCTTCACTTCAGGTGGGCCTGTAACTTTGGGCTGACGATTAATTGGGTCGTTGAGCTTAGTGGGCTTGGGCCTCGGGGGCCCAGCCCCAACAATAGCCCCTTTTGATTGCAGGGTCTGTTCGGGACAGGCCGTGGAATCAAAACTTTGGGTTAGGACTCGATACAGAGTGCGGAAATTCGAGGTGTCCAAGAGACTACCCTCGGGCCCGGGAGGTACTTCCTGAGAGAGTAACTCCGCCAGGGAGTAGCCGGGATACTACTCCTGGTCAATACGAAGGTTCCGGGGAAGCGCAAGCGTATGACCGTGCGGGGAATACCGGGGTATTGCCCCGCGGGCTAAAGCGTGAGTCCGGGGATCACGCGGGTTAGAATCATTCCGGAGAACGTTCTCTTGCACGGAGCGGTGCTCCCATGCGTGCACTCTGTTCCGGCTCCGTAGAGCGCTAGCGGGGTGAATTATAGCGGATCGTGGGACACCTGGTGAGTTCCCGTGGGGAGGTCTCACGTTCCCGTAGAGGGTGTCGATCGCGTTATAATTCTCCCTGCTGTGGGGTGTTGCTGCTTGAAGTTTTCTTAAGCGGGTCATGCATGAGGCGTTTTACGGGTCTATAGCGACCCGTTGAGCGTCTCGATGTCGAGGCGCTCCCTCTGGAATTTTAAATTTTGCCGCCCCTGGAGTGGCACGATCGTAATTTCAGCCAACTCCGGGGGCGAAGTTGGGACGCGAACGGTTTTTCTGAATATAAACCTGCACAACTTCATACTTCGTTATTATTCCTGATACACTTTGGATTTTGTTTGTATGATATCCACTTAGCATATTTTCCACATTTCACTGTTTGTATGTTGGAATTCGTTGTACGCTTGTTTCTTGCCTTGGCTTTTATTCGTCAACTTGGACCTCCTTTGTCGGGTGAGCGGGTCGATATAGAGGAGCAGAGGGGGTCGGTGTAGAGCAGTCGAGCACGTCGATGTCGACCCTCTGACTTAGCTGCGAAACAAGCGATGAGAGGTCAGGTTGGGCGATGCCTAGGCATCGCCCCTCCGACGCTCAAGTCAGTAAAGGTGTTATGAATAAATAATGATAAAATAATATATAAAGACAAAATATAAATCTGTGTATCTGTATACTAATGATAGTATTTCTTCAAGTGTTTGATGTTCCAACTGTTCTGCACCCTTCTCCCTTCCAATATTTCAAGCTGGTAAGCCCCGTGCCCTATTACCCTAGACACCTTGTATGGGCCTTCTGGGCTAGCTTTCCTGCTCCGGACTCTTTCGTGTTTTGGAACACCCTTCTTAGGACTGTGTCTCCTTCTTGGAAGCTTCTGAGCTTTAACTTCTTATTATAGAACCTTTCTACTTGAAGTCGTCGCCGGGAGGCTTTGACTGTAGCATCCTCTTGTACCTCGAGCTAGAGGAGCTTCCTCTAGGTCGACCCTCTCGGTGTTGACTGGCGAGCTCACAAGCCTTCTGCTCGTTCAGACGCGCGATGCGGCTCGGCTCGTCCTCTTCCCAGTTAATCTCAGCCCAGGCCTGCGAGAGGACCGAGTCCATGTCGTAGCATGGGTAGCTAGTCAAGTCACGATAGAGCTTCGAGGACACGTCTAGGCCGTTCTTAAAAGCGAAGACCGCAGTAAGAGGAGGGCAGTTTGGTATAGAGGCGAGCTCCTAGTTGAAGCGCCCCCACGTAGGATCTCAGAGACTCTCCCTTCTTTATGCGTATGCTGTTGAGTGCATCGGGGTGCTTGGCCACGCGTCGGCAGTTGGAGTACTGCTTTCTGAAGGCCATATGGAGTTCCGAGAACGTCGAGAAGGAGCTCCTGGGTAGGTTGATTAACCACTGGAGGGCTGGTCCAGTCAGACTCGCTCCGAAGCTCTTGCACATGCACGCCTCGCGGAGGTTGCCTGGGATTGAGGTGGTCAGCATCTTCTGCTTATAGAGGGCTATGTGGTCCTCCGGATCAGTCGTCCCCTCATACAGCTGGAACGAGGGCGGCTCAATCCCCGCCGGGACATCCGCATTGGTGATGTCAGGTGTGAAGGGCGAGTCGACATAGCTGTCACGTGGTATCAGCGTCTCTGGAGGGATGATCCCCGGGATGCGGCAAATGAGCTTCTCCAGTCCAGCCATTCGTGCTTCGAGACGCCTCTCGTACTCGCCCCGTAGCTCCTCAGTGGCGAGGCGCTCAGTCGGTCGGAAGGTCTTTGCTCCCAAAGGACCACTCCCGAGATCAGACGTTGCAGGCGTGTCAAAGTTGATCGCCTTCCAAGTTTTTGCGAGGATCTGACGGCTTCTCGCTAGTAAGTGGCTCTTCGACGATGGGCTGCTTTTTGAGCGCATTCTCCTTGCGGAGCTGCTCGTTCTCCCTCCGCAGGGCATGGTTAGTGGCGTGTAACTCCATGATTCTGGAGTCCGTCTCTCTCGCGCGACGCCGGCTCTCCTCAGTCTCCTCAGCCAGTCGCGCCAGGATAGTGTTTAGCATCTCCGGAGGCACGGCCTGGGCGCCGCCGGTTTGCAGGGTTCGTCGCACCAGCTCGTCGATAGGGACGAGGTCCATCGACGTAGAGGAGCCCGGTGGGGGAGCCCCAGCCGTCTTCCCCGTTTGATTTCCAGCTTTCTCGCTATTACCTACCATTGAAACAATGAAAAAGTAGTCTCAAGGGCCCCACGGTGGGCGCCAAATGTTGAGGTTCGATTTCACGAGAAAATGGAGCCCTTAGAACTTTATTAGAAAATCGCAAATAATAACAATAAGCAAGAAAAATAACGACAAATAAATGACAAGAATGGACGATGATGAACGAAATAAATTTAGTTTATTGGCGTGTAAATGAGACGAGAATTTGGCAACGTTACAGCTTGATTTTGCTATGAGAGAATGAATACAAAAAATGAGCCTCCCGCCCCTATTTATAGACAGGATAGGGGTAGGCAGACAACAGCTAACCCTACGCCGACAGCTGCAACGGCTCGCCGCGAATATCGGACCGGTTGTGGGTTTTTCGGGGGAGGTTAGAGCTCCAACGTTCGGGCGCCGCCAGCGAGCTAGGGTTTCTCTTCCTGGACCGTCTCAACATCGACCCGATTAGCTCCTTGATGGCGAGGCGCTCCTATCCTTCGCAGCGAGGCCTTGACTTAGATAGATTTCAGTATCTTATTGGTTTTGGTGAGCCAGTCTTCTGGGCTGGACTTGTCTGCTTCCTCGCCACCGACCTTTTCATCGTGCTTGATATCGAGGAGCTCGGAGGGTCGGTTCCAACCTCTGGACTTAGATGATTCGGGACTCTTGAAATGATGCTCTGGTCGTTGGGGAGCACTTGGTCGCCGAAAATCCCGCAGGGGTTGCTTCCTCTCCTCGGTGGTGAGCTTGTCTCCTCGGTTGTGAGCTTATCTCCTTGGTGATGAGCTCGTCATGGTCGATATAGAGGACAAGTTGGGGTCGACGTTGACCCCAAGTCTTAGGCGCTTTTGTGTACTTCCTTCACTTCAGGTGGGCCTGTAACTTTGGGCTGAAGATTAATTGGGTCGTTGAGCTTAGTGGGTTTGGGCCTCGGGGGCCCAGCCCCAACAATAAGTAATATAATTTCTTGATTATTTTATATAAAAGTAAATCTTCTTTTTCCTCCCTTGAAGAATAGTTATGCATGCAAACTAGAATTATTTGAATATATTTATAACTAGATTTATCGCAACAAATCAAATAATCAAATGAATGAAATGTTATTTTTAACATAGAGACAAATTTTAATAAACTCATATATTTACATTTTTCTTATATTTTTTAAAATGAATCTTGATTTTTATTTATCAATATTATATAAAAATATTATAATAATATATATTATTTTATATATTATACATTCAACTATATACATAGTTCAATGAAAATAAAATAAATACATGAAACACGAAGTTTAAAAAATAAGAACTTAATTAAAAAAATTATCCCATAAAAAATTATACTTATATTATTTAAATTAGTTAAAAAATGACAAATATAAGTTTGTTAGTTTTTTTGTTATTGCTTGTTGTACATCTATATTATAATAGAATAAATGAAGTAAAATAAATAAGAATATTATTAATGTGATATGTTTTGAAGGGAAAGTGACAAAAATGCAATTTTGTTTTAATATATTAATAGATTAGTCGTACATTATATATATTTTCAGAATTCTTTGTATATCCATATTCTAAAAAGCCATGGGCCTAAACTAATAAATAGTAGCCCATTAGGGTTTTAGTAAATGGTATTTGGGCATACGTATAAAACCCACATTTCTGTGTTGAGGTTTGGAGATAGCTTGCTCGACGACCGTCTGCAACATCCAGCTCTCCCAATCTCCGTTACTAATATGGTGAGCTGATTTTTTACGCCTGAAGCTTAGCCTTTATTCTGATAATTAGCTTGTCTCTTTATCTAAGGAAGCTTGACTTTTTATTTTATTGATTTTATATGTTTATCGTGAAATTGTGCGGAACTGAGTTCTTCATGTTTTTTGCCCTATTTCTTGACATTATTGTAAGCAAGCATCGATCTCCGTGTTGAGTATGCTTATCAATTTTTCGGGTTGTTTCGTAAGCAAATCTGACATCTTGTAATTTCTTTTGTAATGACTTGCTTATCTACATCCAGAGTCTTGCGATGTATAGTTTTCTGTTAGTTTTTCGTTGCCTTGTTTTTTAGTTTTTTTGGAAACAGTAATTTTTTAATTTGTTTGAGTAGGCTACGAAGGATTCCAAATGTAGTATCTGTGTAGTGCTTTTGAATGTAGCAAGATTTGTAGGCATGATTTCATCTATTTATATATCTGGTTTGACTTTGGGATGTCAGTAAGTATAGCTCTATGAATGAAATGAAATGGGAGAGTCGATCCAATCATATGAAGCTACAATATAGCTTGGTTCTGCGCCTCTCTTTTCATCTGTTCTGGCAGAATTAAGATTTGGGTAATGTTTGCTTCATTCAAGAAGGCAATGAGTGTTATGCTAATGATTGTGTGGAGTAATAAGTGGGTTAAGTTATGATGTTTGTGCCATCTCATGTATCAGAAAACTTTTGTTTTAACTCATATTGTTGGCCTTGTACATATTCAGCCGAAGCAGATTAATGAGATAAAAGACTTCCTTCTGACAGCAAGAAGGAAGGATGCTCGTTCGGTGAAGATCAAGAAGAGCAAAGATGCGGTGAAATTCAAGGTTAGGTGCTCAAAGTACTTGTACACCCTCTGTGTGTTTGATCATGAGAAGGCAGAAAAATTGAAGCAGTCCCTTCCACCTGGTATGTTGTTTAACGGATTAACTTCTTTACATTTACAGAAGGCTCCTGCACTGTGTTTTGTTTTTCTAGTTTAGTTCTTGTTGAGGGAAGAAATTACTTTTGAGACTTGTTTGCTTGTCTTCTTTATAAGAGAACTCAAGACTATACTCATTTTGTTTGTGGAACCAAGATTTAGATCTCAAAGAACATTGACTGGCTTAGTTTTTTATTTTCCAGCAACTCCGATACTAAAAAATTAACCACGCATTTCTCTTTGTTCCAGGTTTGAGTGTGCAAGACCTGTGAGTTGGAAGTCTCTCCTCCGTGAAAGGTGTTTGGGTTTTTTTTTTTTTTATGTTGTTTTGGGCAAATTAGCTTTTGTGTTTTTCCTAGGAAAATTGTTGTAAACGAAATTTTGGACATGATTTTCTTTGATTATTTCGTTTCAACTACAAAATTGGTAGCAAATGCCGTTGTAAGCTGGAATTCAAGGACAAACAAACCCATCACCGAACACATGAATACATGATGTATCTTTTTGATTCTCGAGGAAATGATGTGCTTTGATATCACTACTTGTTCAATTGATTGCCACATTAATAGTTGAGACTTGAGATTTCAATGTATTTTTTTTTATGAACGTATTTTATGTTTTAGAAAAACATTAATTAGTAAATTTAGTTGATTTGAGTACTGTTTTTTTGGATATTTTAGTTTTTAGAACTCATCAGTACATAAATTTTCTTTGCTTCTTTTTTTTTTGTCAGTGAGTGTTTTTTAATTAAGGAATTTGATTAGTTTAATTGATATATATCTCATTTGAAAAAAAAAAAAAAACAAAAAGTTGCCATATATATCTAAATGGTGCAGCTTATCAAGAGCTAACTATTGATGGTCTGAAAGTTGTTCCGAAACTTCTTTCTTTAAACAGCTTCAAACCACGATTTTATAGAAATCAAATTCCCTCTCTGAAAACAAAAGATTGTGAAAGAAAACAATCAAGAGATTTTTATAAGCGAGTGACGTTGATAACCATTGTCTACAGAGTTGCAAATATGCAATTTCAAGATCTTAACAATAAATGAATGCTGCATCTTTCATTGAAAAATAAAAAATGGTGCCACACGAGGGGTTTGTCCCCATTGGCCATCTCGTATTCCAAGTACATTTTGTATAACCTATACTAGAATGTTTATGTCTGTGTCTACCTGTACAATATGATCAAGATTTCCAAAAGCTTACTGTGTGGTGGGAGTATGATCTTCGATCATATGGCTAAACTCTGTTTTGAGTGATGATGAGTTCCAGACTCCAGCATGTGAGGTGTGGTAGAATGCGGTTTAACCGAGCCACTGAAAGAATGATGGCTCTGGGAATGATGAGCTCCCACAGTCCACACCAGGACTAAACCAATCATGACCAGAGAGAGAAACAGCAGCGCACCCCATACCATCCGGGCGTATCTCTTGAGAGGGGTGCACTGGTTTTCAAGGATTTGGGAGAAGGCGGATTCAACTGTCTCACACTCCACCAGGCTCTCCATCCCGGGGTACACGTCCAACAGCTTCTGTATCGAGCTAGTGTACGCTTCAACGCTGTAGTACTCACTCGCCGGCACCAGGATTCCTCCATTGCAGGAGGCTTGGCCTCCACCAGTATCAGGACAAGCCAGCAGCCTCATTACCTATGAGGATCAAGATTCCATGAGATTATGTTCTGTTAGAAAAGGGTCTGATTCTGAATTTGTTTGTGATGTGGTGTCCTTACCCGAGGGATTTCTCCTATTTTGATTGAAGAAGATGGGCAGTTGGAGGGCTGGTACTCATGGTTAGGTGGTGGTGAGAAAGGGTTGCATATCTGGACTATGTTTCCGAATGATGTGGATATGTTGTTGTTCACCTGGTTTACCAAGTTGTAAATTCCTGCACTAACATCATTCAGCACTGATTTTGCAGAGAGCAGTTCATCACAGGGTAGAATGGTGCTCAAGCTGTTGTTGTAGGGATCCTTCTGGAAGCTCTCGAGCGCGGTGCACGTGTCGTCTGAGAAGCTGCAAGACAAGGTAACTCAACAAGTTAGTGGTGATTCAATCAAGATAAAAAGAGTGTGTTGTGTTGTAAGAAACCTACTTTTGTAGGAAGAAATAGACCCCAAAAAACAACCAGCAGAGGGCTGTGAGAATCCAGCAAGCTGCAATCAGTCTGCAAGAGGTAGCTAATCAGAAACACTACAATTAAAGATCAAGATTTCCAAAACTGGGAAAAGTTTAGCGCTCTTACACTTGAACAGTTTTCTGAAATTTAAGGATGCCTAAGGCTGCACACACAGACAATGAACATCCTTGTCAGAAAAATGAAAAAAAAAAACAAAAACTAGGATAGAATATTCTGAGAATTATTATAGTCTTACCTAGAAGAGCTATCACAGAAACCAGCGTCAACGAGATTGTGACAGTCGTTACAATGTACCTGCCAATGTAAGAAACAGTTAGCCAGCCATTCCTACACACTGGAGATGGATAGAGAGAATTGGAGAGCACATACACAATCTTGAGGCCCTTCTCGATGAGGCGCCTGTTCTTGGAAGCCTGCCTAGCTATATCGGCTGCCTGAGAATCGAGCCTCTGGGACGTTGACACCAGGAAGCGAGTAGCCTCCGGATCACCATTCACATCTCCTATAGTGGTGCTCATTTCTCTCATGGCTCCAGTTGTGTTGTATATTGTATCCGAGGCCTCGTCTGCTGTGTCGATTATGATGTCTATCACTGTCTTCGCTCTGGAATGGAACTTGGCATTCCCTCCAAGAACTAGGCCAATTCCCACTCTGATAAAACACAGGAAAAAAGCATTCAATCCCAATATCTAAATTCTATTCAAGAATGATCTGATGTTTATCAGCTCTTCTTACATGGAAAGAAGTGTGAAGAGAACAGCCAGAAGAAGGGGTTGGACATAGCAATTTCTATGACAAGTTGTTCCTTTCTTGAGCTTATTGCTCCTCCAACAACATCTTCTTACAAGTAGAAACCCTCCATATCCAAGGCCACATAGAAGCCAAAAAACCGCGATGCTGTAGCCATATATGCCAGTAAATGCAGTCGACTGCACCCATATAAAGCGCGGTGATCAGACAGATTCTATCCAATCAGACACTTGTTATGCAGAGGAATAGATGCTTACAGCCCAATAATGTTTGTTTGTTATGTCATACCCTCCTCTGTATTTCTTCAGACCATCTAAAGGGTCTGCTCTCACAGTGTCATCCAAGTATCTACTCGAATTGTTCGTCTCAGCAAGAAATCGCCCTGAAACATGATCACATAACATCATTCAACTACTGGCATGGAAGGTTCAAAGCAGAAGAAATATCGCGATTAATCACCTGATCCTGACAAGATTGGTAGCCCTGAAAGCAGTGTGAAGTTTAAGGCCATGATCATGGCGATGAAGACTAGATTTTTGGCCATTTCTTCAACCTGCCACCAATGAAGGTTGGGGCAGGACTCAATATGCAAGAAATAAGGAAGTACCTAATCAATATAAGTGAGGTTAGATTACTTCCTCCACCAATATCTATAACTATAGGAGTAATTCAGTGATGATATTTTCTAATCTTCTAGGAGTGTAGCCTAGACGCCATAATAAATCAATTTGGAAAAAGGAGTTTAGAAATATATGTGAACAACATGAGAAAAGAATGCAATTAGGCCAAAAAGCTACACTCTTTATCATAAAAAGATAGTGGGTGCAGGAGAAAAAAAAAAAAAAAAGCCTAGCTCCCATACACACACACACAGAGAGAGAGAGAGAGCGCTAGAGAGAGAGCGCTAGAGAGAGAGAGAGGGGCTTATAGCTTTATAAAATTAGGTGGGCAAGTAAAGTATATTGTGGGCATGCATCCACCAACACAGAGCACAGAAACAAGAAGAAGATTCAAGGAAAACAACTCGCTAAAGCTTACAACAAAAAAGATAAATATCTCAACTTTTTATCTTTTATTTCTGGAATTTCATATTTTATAAAAACGTCGGATTTACTTCGTAGTTTCAAACGATATTCAGAAGAGAAAAAAAAAAGCACCCAGAAAAACTTCAAGAATTCACATTTACCGTACATGCAAGAAAAGAAAATTAAGAGCAACAAGAAAAACATACTGTAAAAAAATGGACACACTTCGGCTGCTTCTCCTGCTGCAGTTGTCACCAAGCAAAATGCAGAAATCTTTGTTCTTGCAACTTGGGATTAGATTTTCTCAGGTAATAATATATTATTAAAAATCTACAATCTTCTGGTTTCTTGTAATCCAGTTCAAATTACGAAACCTTTTTCAGAAAGAAACGTCTTTAAAGGAGAAAATATAAATATAACGAAGTTTGATATAGCAGATAAGTTTTTTTGTTTCGTTTCAATCTTCAACTATATATAGCTAGTGAAGTTTTTTTTTTTTTTTTTTTTTTTGGGTGGCATCTAGAATGATAGAAATTTCAATTATTGTTTCCTATTACAATCTGCATAAAGTCAAATGGTTCAACAGAGGAACATTGCATGAGGGTTTGGACTTTCATTTTTTTGGCCCCCTCTATTTTTATCAGTTTCCATTTGGGGGGAGATTTTTCTTTCTTTGAAAATATTAAATAAAATTTGCATAGTAATCTAGATTTCATCTGGCTGCTCTTCAATGTCAAACTATTCCAGTCAAGTTGTATAAAGGGAAAAGACAATATACAAATTATAAAAAACAAAAAGTAAATAAACCGAGTTTGGTAAAAAACCTAAAACCCAGATTATTAATTATAAATATAGCATTTCGTATTTTTTAATAAAAAAAGGAAATGAATTAGACTTTATCTTTTACGAAACTGAAATGGACTTTATTTTCTTGAAAAAATAAATCGTGAATATATTATGGAAAGTATGTATTTGTGTGTGTTTTTGAAAGCTTAATTTTTGTCGCAATTAATTGGTCGTGTTTATGTAAAATACGAACTGTTGTGAACACAACACGTGTCGCAATTTTGATGGTGGTAGAATTTGGTTTGTAATTATGAAATGATAGTCTCCACTCAACAGCCCAAAATTTACGAAAGATTAATTCATGTGGGACACAAAATAATATATAAATAAAAGTTATGGGAAATGCAGTATGTGTGTGTCACAAATTCAAAGCAAAAATTAATTGACTTGGTTTAATTGTGGTCCATTTATTCCGTGTAGAAAAAGAGAAATCGGTCTCACACATTTCCGCAAACAATATGGATCAGGATAATATTAATATATATGCCAAATAAATATATATACATATTTTTTTAGTTCGTGTGAATGAGAATGTTGTAAAATATAAAATATAGTTTCGATTATAAAATATATATTTAAATCATTGTGTGACGTTTCTAGAACTAAGATGATATTTATATTTAATTGCAAGAAAATTTTACACCAACATTGATAGAATCAAGAAGTTAGACAATTCCTATAGAGTAGAGTAGCTGCTGAAATGAAATGAATGCCGCAGACAAAGGGGAACTCAAAAATCAAAATTAAAGACTGCCTATCAAAATCGACTTGTGTTTAGAATTAGATCCCCCTTCTAAGTGTACCCCAAAATCTAATTAAAAAATAAATTAGCAAATGCATTATATATCAAAATATATATATTTAGCATAATGTACAAAGAATAAAAGTATTAAGATTATAAATAAATTTAATCATAGTCATTAATTAGGTATAGATGAAAGATATAGATTAATTCATAGTAAATTATAGGATGGATAATATCCTCTATTCTATATAAATAAGTAGATGCATATATTACACCATAAGAAATCAGCTTTGAGATAAATTTATAAAAAAATATAATTCTTCAATAAATTAATTCAAGCCATTAAAAACCACCTGGTAGACTCAAGTAATATTATATTTTTATTAAAAAAAAAATTAAAAAAAGAGGTGGTTTAATATGGTAAGGTGCAAGTGCAATGAATGTGGCTCATAATTTCCAAGGAAAGTAGTCAAGTCAGAAAGTAGATTTTGTGGTCAATAAATACCATTTTAATTATATTTCCATTTCAAATAAACGTGTTTTTCTTTTTCCTAAACTGGGATTATTACGTACTTATTCATTTGTATTTTCATTTTATACTTAATTTCACCGAACCAGGCTTCACAAATTAACACGCTCGAATCTCTTTTTATGGGATTTTTAATTCATTAATAATCAACCTTTATCAATCCCAATAATTTATCATTTCTTGAGAATCAAACACTAAAAACAATCATAAATTCTTATATACCTAATAATTAAATATCATTCGAGATCTAAATTAATAATAATCCTAATGGTAAATAATAATAAACCATTAATAAAAAAATACATTTTTTTCGAATTAGACGAATATTTTTGACGGAGAGGAGAGCATTCTGTGCAGTTAAAATAGACTTTGGTTTGCAGTGAAGGATGGGGGAAGGTCTAAAATAACGTTTGCACTATCGTCACGTAACATGTAATCGTCAATTAAGCATTATGTTGGAAAATTATTTACATAAATATCAAATTCATCCATGTCTTAATATTTTAAAAAGAAAAATATTAAAAGAAAAGTGAATATTTTGAAAAATGAAAAATATAACGACAAGTTATAGAACTTGGAGAAAAAAACAAAAGAGGAAGACGACGTAAAAAAGAAGATGTGTATTGATAATTGAGAGCACAGGTGTACAAGCATGCAATCCATGTAGTCTACATCACTTCTTTTAGGTGGCGACTGGCGAATGAATGTTAGATTTTATACAAATTGTAGATTAGTGCTGCATTATTAATATTTATTATTTATGAAAATGATATTTTGGTGGAGAAGAAATACAAAAGTGCTGAGAGAGAGAGAATATTGGTGGAAAAACCAACAAAGATAGAATATTAGATACAAATTAATCCAAGTAGTGTTGATATAATTGATTAGACATCAAGAGTTGCAGCAGCCTCTGTTAGAAGCCTCTGTGCTGCTTCTCTTCTCCTGATCACCCCACACAAAACACATGAATTACAATGCAACTTCACTATTTACTCATGCTTCTACTTTCTAGAGAGATATAGATTGAGAGAGAGAGAGTGAGTGTGTGTGTGTGTGAAGCACATTTTTCATATTTCATACTATAACTATAATTCTCATTTCATTCACAAGATAACACACACAGAGACTCCAAGCAGTAGGAGGGCTGGCAATTGGCATACCTTGTGATATGATGTCTTCCACAGCCGCTGTATCTGGAGTTGTAGAATATGAATCAGTGTTGCTCTAGCCTAGCCTGACCACAAAAACAATAAATAAAGGTACAGCATGAAACAAGCACAGCCTGATTTTGATTCTTCAAGATTAATGCATTGCAGCTTCAGCTTCACCTGGTGTGGACGCAGTGAATTAAGAAGGTGGTGTAAGTTCTTGAAAATAAGAGAGACGTCTTCAACTCTCCTGGCATGTTGAGATGGACGCTCTACCATAACATCAGCAAATGTAGTTGTAATTCTCTGTTAAGAGACTTCAGCTCTTTCTTGAAATCTAATCAAAAAATCCAAAAACAAAATTTCACCAACTTATGAAATAAAGCAAATGCTTGTCTGCTGATGGTATCGAGTATTTTGCTAAATTACATATTCGTGAACATGAGAAAAATGGATATTTCTGTGACAACAAAGATATCAAACGCAGAAGAACACTCTTTAAGTCTATGAACTTGATTTGATCAGATTTTGAGCTCCTTGGTGTAGAATAAGAGTATCCTGGCTGAATGTAATGCTCTTCCCATTTTATACATGAAACAAAATAATACTGACAAAAATGCTTCAATCCCCCTAATTCTAATCTAAGCGTCAAGATTAGCTTCAGAATTAATGTAAGATACAAAATATAAATTAAATATGCATACTAATATTGGGCCATTTTGGATACAACTGGCGAACACCCTGTTCTTCAAGACCTGAAAGGACATTATCTGTCTACATGAAAAGTAAAATATAAGAATAAAGATTCCCATACACCACATTATCATTGTTAATATGCATACCAATTCTATAACTGCAGACTGCAGTATATAGCAATTTGAGTTATCATTATGTGTGGCATTCAAATCAATTTATGTGACTTTTGCATGCATGCAAATCGTAAACTGATGCCTTTTCTTTTAAGGAAGAAAGCCCCATGAAAATTTAAAAAAAAAATAAATTTGTTGTCCATCAGTTTTACAAACACGGTAAGATAATTACAGAGAGCAGATATAGTAACCTATCATTATAGGGGCAAGACTAACTTGGAGATTATATGATCAAGATTAGCATTACTTGCTTTTAGGTGAGAAATAATAGGAATCAAGGAACTGAACAGCGGCATGACAGAAACTCCAATCATTAGACATCTCAATCTAAACAAGTTTTCCTATTTTAATCCCCCAATGAGAAAAAAGGTGTTTGCATCATTTAACCTTCTTTTTTTTGGGATAATTTTCTGTCCATGAGAGGTAGACTCATAGATATGAAAATCAACCCACTGTGCTAAACATCAGATTGGAAAGGATATAATAGTAAAGGTCAAGGCATACAGCAAGACCTTGCCATAATTGATATAGAATCATCAGCAAAATATAAACTGGTAAAAGCCCAATCCAATTGGCACCCAGAATGTACAAACTCAATGTAATGTTCCTTTTTTCTGAGTAGTGATAGTATCCTCTTAATGGACAGTCACTTCTTCTAGCTCAGTAAAACACACCATAATCTTGCCAAGAGAAAGTAGGCCTTGTATCAAAATGAACCCGGTGGCAAGTGAAACATGCTTGAAAAGACAAGTATTATTGCTTTTACAATAAATTTCCAGCTTAGAAGAAAAGCAATAACTTTTACTATTCTTCTTTCTGTGTATCCCCAAATTCCCATTTCCAAAGAGCAACAAGAACCCTATGAAGAGGACAAAATCATCCGAAAATAGACGGGGAAATAGAGGGATACCTACCGTATAGTTGGCGCCGAAGAGGACATAGGGGCCCTCAATAGGAGGAGGAAGTGGCGGGGCTGGGGCTGAGTTTCTGTACAGCCTGTAATAATGCGGCGGCGGTGGATATGTCGCCGTTGCCATTTGAACTAACGGATTTCAGTGGCGAGTATTGAAGAACCTAGAATCGGAGGAATTTCTTTGGACCCTAATTCTAAACAAATGCCAATATTTCCATAAAATAAATGCAGGAATTATGAGCCTAGTCGAGTCGTCCATGTTATAACAACACAAGAAAGCCTAAAAGGGAGTATAGAGTTGGCCCCAAGTGAGTGTGTCCATCGTCTGGATAAAGCAAAGTGGCTGGCATGGAGAAACCAACTCTCCCATCCCATATATCACCAAGCTCAAACTCCATCATACATTCAACTGTTTGTTTTCTTGAAATTTTTTACAACATGCACCAATCAAAATACAAAAAATGAAAGGCATTCATCATGTTAAACTCGAATTTGATTTGCTCAGAGTTAAAAGAAGCTCAAATATATTTTTTAAATATAGAAAAAGTTGATGCAAGCTACAACTTTTTTGATGTTTTGATTCATTCAATACTCGTACAAATAAATGATTTGGAGATGAGTCAAAATTGCCAACAAGCACTGATGGCTGCTGCATTGCCTGTAAATGTTCCCAACTTGAACTTACATAAAGGCACCCCTGCTGCTATCTTGAATGATCCGATGGAGAAATCAAAACCCAAAGGAGAACTAGCTCTTGAATCTGACACTGCGGCTGATGCCTGCATTAATACCAGATGCTTCTCCACCATAGCTGGTGCCTGTTGGCTTTCTGATTTCGCGAACCTGCCCCTTTCTACGCACTTCAGCCTTCTTGTGCTTCAACTGGTACAAGGATAAACCAGGTGTTATCATTCAGAAAGCTTACTAAGAGAAAACAAAACTCCATCAAGAGAGAGATAGGTAATCAAATTACCTTGTACTTCTTCCTAGGATTCTTGATCAGCTTCTTGCGAGCACGAGTAAGACCCCTATTCTTTTCAATCTGGGAAAAACACACAAGGACAAAATCCGAGTGAACAGAGAGAGCAAAGGAAAAGTTTTGCATAAAGTGGAGGACATGAAGGCAAAGTTCGCGCTACCTGATTACTGATATGACGCTTTCCATCAACAGTCTCAGGCAGAGATGGGACTTCTGGATTTCTGTACATATTAACATGGATAAGTTAGAACAATAAATACATCAAATAATCTATGAAAATGGATTCTAGCATAACAGATACGTGCATACAACATAATATACGAACGTACAAACTCAATGCACATAGCGGGAGGTGGAAGGCAAGGCATGTTCATGTGAAATGATGAATGAGGAAAATTGAGAGCATTGTAGCAAAAGCCCCATATTGTTTTCAGGGGCCAAGGCCAGGTCATCAACAACAAAAAAATTTGCAGTTTTTGGCACCCAAAATATGCCACTAATGTAGATGATACCTGGAGTACTTGGCAGATTTTGCAGCAAGCTTTGCAGCATGTTGGCGTTCCACTTGTTTGTAAAATCCCAAATCAGATTCACTACCACTTTCTTCATTACCATCACTTTCTCCACTGGTATCCGCCGCTCCATCACCAGAGAGGTTACCAGGCTCATCCTCAACATCATCAGCATATTTAATTCCAGCTCCTGCCAGAACTCGTAGCTCATGCTTTCTTCGCCTTTCTCCAATATCATCCCGTCTTGGTATATCATCATCACCAGCAACAACCTTCCAAAAACAGACATGGGAAACTTATTTCAGAATTTTCTGAACAAGGAACTTTATCTAGTTATTCTCTGGAGGCCCTCAGAATAAAAAATAATCAATATCTCATATTCAGAAAATAAGCCTTTTTACAAATTGATTGGAAAATTTGTAAGTGTTTTAATATCGATATTAGACACATAAATCAAAGTACAAGCAACGGCAGCCATTCTGCTCACTCCATTTGCAATTTTTGTCAAGAGTACGTCATTTTACAGCAGTGATTGCATCCAACTGTCTCTGTGAGATCACTTTACTCGTATCCCTTATATTCACCTTATATACCATGAACAGCTATAACAATCTGTAGAATTGACTGCAACATAACCAAATCTTAACTATTTATAGCAAATACTGATAAGCCCGCAGTAAAAAAAAATCTTGTACCATAAAAGAGGCAATATATCCAAAACGTCATGCACACCTTGCGTTTATTTGGGCGAAGAGTTAGTTGTTGGGAAATTTTGCTTGAACGTGATAGATTTGCATCCCCATTACTCCTTCCATTTGCCTTATCATCTATTTCCATTGCTTCGTCAACAAAATCATCTAATGTCTCAAGTTGCCTATAAAATACATTACGTCATTTCTTTCAATTAGTAGAAGTGTATAGCATTAATAACTACATGGAAAACCAAATACTCGCTCGGATCATAAGGAAAGAGATACCTATTCACTGGTTGCTGGCTTTTCACAGTCCTAACAGCCTTCGGTGCAATGGAACTATAAAACCCTTGCTGTTTCAGTTTCTCCTCAAGAGATGCCCTTATTTTTAACATTTCCATGCTCTGCCGTCCGACTTTTGTATCCTGTCATAATTCAATAACATTACTGTAGTCAAGCTAAGCCTTCCAGCATAAAAAACCTATAACTAGAAATAGCAATTAGTACAAGTAGAACAACTGGAATGCCAGCTTACTTGATGCTTGTGTTGTGACTGCTTAATCTCTGAACTTTTCAAGGTATTCAACCCAGCTTTTTGGTTGGGCTACACATAATGCATACAAAATACAGAAGAATTAGCCCACAGCTTAAGAAATTGAACATGTGTTAGCCAAAAGACAAACTGATATTATCAGAAAACCAGTCCAAGAGAATCCCACCTCAACTGTTTCTTGTTCAGCAGATGTCACCATGGATAGCATTTGATTTCCGTTGAAAGAATCAGATTCTACTCGAGCAATGTTTTCAACTGAATTGACAACTGATGCATTATTAAAATCCTTCTTCAAAATTTCTTCTAAATCGAATGAAAGGCTCTCATCCATTTCTTTCATCTGCCAGAAAAGGAAGAAATTTAAAATATGCCAAAAACATTATCTAAACAATTCCAGAAACTAAAAAACATGTTCACCGGAAAATGAGAAACAATAACCTTATCCAATAAAGACCCGATCTCAACAAGACGAGAAATAACAGGGTGATCACGAACTGGCTGCCCCTCAGACTTCAGAAGAAGATAGAAGGTAATAGCCTGACAAAAGGATTGCAATAGGATCTGCTTGACCTCGACATAGTGCAACTCTCCCTTCCTTGCACTCTCCTGTCCTCTAATCTTTATACAAAATGGAATGCTTAATTAAAATTTTCTCAAAAAAACTTCTACTGATGAAATAAAATCTGTTAATAAGCATAACATCTGTATGAGCCAAATATAAGAAATTTATTAGTTTCACTATCCTATAATCTGCAGAATATCATTTTTAGCAAAGGACTAGGGCTCCAATAAGTAACAAATACACTGATGATACAATTTCTTATTCTTCTTCCATGACAAAGCTAGACATAGCAATATTGTTCCAGTGTCGAGAACAGAAATCTCTACGCGCCTGATCATTTGGAAACTAAACAATTTACTAATGAGTTATGAACCAATTTTCATAATTACATCATATTAATTCACAAGGAAAATGCCTTACAAGTTTCATAAACACCAGCTTAAAGAAAGGAGGAATTGTAGATGAGAGAACTAAGGATTGAATCACAAGCAAAAATTCAAACGAGAAAACTTATGCCATAAGATAAGAAACAAAATAGCTGGGAACATTGATATGTATAAAGTCTAAACTGCTCTCTTCTTCGTCTTCTATGATTTATTGCCTAGTCATCTTCATTCAACTTCTTTATATACTAATTACTGTTCATTCATCATTGAGTGGTGGCCAAATTTTCCCACCATTGTCAATAAGAAGATGAAGAATAAGGTACACAATGAAATGAAGAGAAGGTTGCAGTTTGGATAGTCTTTCGTTGAGTTTTTCCAACAACAAAACTAAGGTCATATGTATGTATTAGCTTGACAGCTCATAGCTTTACGTGAAACAAACTCAAGAAAGTACAATGAATGCTCACACCTTTGCAACGAGAGGGTTAACTTTGTTTTCAAGTTGCTCAAGGGCATCATTCAGCTCTGACAAAAGGCCAATCAATTCTGGGGCAGAGCTGCAAAACCAGTAATCAGGCTAGCCTATTAGAAACATATTCTTAATTTTTAATGAAGTAAGCAAGCAAGTCATTCCCAAACTAAAGTAGATATATCATATGTGCAGGCTGCAGCCAATAACAAATAGTTGAATGAAAATGATTACAAGTCACAATCCATCCATGGTAATGAAAGAAATACCCAGCAACTAAAACTCAACCCATCAACCCAGCTGTTACAGGGTGCAGTAAGATGCTGACTCCCTCACGCAAAAAGAAAAATAAAGGGTGCAGTATAGCTCTTAACCACCTATCGACTCAGCATTTTAAAAAAGAGACCAGCTGAAGGGCAGCAAACTCTTCTAGATTGATTAAGAGAGAATCATTCAAGAGGAAGATAAAGTTGATAAAAAGCAAACGGACCTGTTCAAATGATCCATTTGCTCTTCCTTTGTCAAAGAATTTAAATCTTTCTTTACTACCTCATATGCCACTCCATCTTTGGTTCCTTCATCAAGAGAAGCTTTTGATGGGGGGTTTCCATGGTCCAAGATTTCCTGAAATGTGACGGCATGTTGTGGAATCAACAAAGCACTTTTGCTCAAGTTTGTACAGTATAACATGAGACTTTATTGGGCATTATAGTCCCAGCATAGTCCTCACCTCAAAAGTGGGTTCTTCAAGACCAAAATCCTCCATTGATAGAACTTTTAATTTTTCACTTTGCAGTTTCAAAACCTCTCTCTCCTCTTCGGCAGCATCTTCATCATCACTTGATTGCGGCTTAAGAAAAGAACAAAGATTAAAATAAGGCATGGCACTCATTGAAAGGAAAATAACCAGAAAAATAAATCTTATGTTAGTCTCCAATGAAGTTGGCTGCATACAAAAAGCACCTTTGGTCTTCTTATGTGAAAGTCTTCTAGTTTAGTTCTTCCATAACTAAAATATGTACCCTAATGGTTGTTGAAATAGAAGAATTGAAATAATGGTTAAAATTCGTATCATTGACTAAAGTTGTTAAACCATGATGACTTAACTACCATCATTTTAGGTATTTATCTAGTAATTGCTATAGGAGAACTTTGCCTACACTTTTTTATAAAGGTGACGAGCATATTCAGAGAAACTAGTACAAGTTTTGACATTTTAGACGTTTTGCAACATTATTTGATTTTAGCTTGATGTAATATAGCGTGTTATAGGCATGTACAGTTTGAGAGGGGTCTTTCATCAGAAATCGTGACTATTAGCATCATTTCAAGTCATTCAAAAAACATAATCATCATTTAACATATAGCATATTAAGCATGTTAAATAAACCAAGAATTTTGCCATTGTTTTAGTATCTCATATAAAAGGCCAAACGAAGGCACTGCACAGCAGTATCAAAAAACATACCTCGTAAACATCAGCACCGTACATATCACTTTTTTTACCCCAGACGACCCTTTCATGTTCCTCTTCATCGGATTCATCAAGCGTTCCATCCTCAACATCACCAAACCGGGTCTGCAAATACTTCTGTGTTCTTCTAACTGTAGAATATCCCCCACAATCAACTTAAGAGTACAAAGCATTTAACACAAGGGACAAAACATGAAAAATAATAATGCCTTCCAGTGGATAGGCTTCCTAATAGAAGTATATGATTAACTATAACGAAGAAAGTCTGCTCCTTTAAACTGTATCAACGAACATGATCATATTTTCATCATTGTGACAAATTGCCAATGCAATGCTAACAGAACTATGACGAAGTCAGGATTCAAAGCAATCAACTTTAGCAACTAAATTTCAGGGCCCGAAACTTCATGATACAACCATTACGAAGTTTATCATATCGTTATTTCCAGATAATGGAGGATTGTAATTGTATGAAACTAACAGCTGCAAATGTTTAGTAGTAAAATCTCACCAAAACTTTATCACTGAATAAACAAATAGAGAATGGCAGAGTATAGTGATTGTATAACTATCATGTATATTACTATTGAAATATGAATACGATTTTTATCATGGGAAACATATGCATATAACAACAAGTAATATCCACAAATATATAGATGTATACATAAATATAAGAAATACAGGAAGCTATCTTAGTAATCTTACTTTGTGCTGCCAAACCCTTTGGTGGCTCATCCTCATCGATGTCCTCGTCTTCCTCATCCTCATCATCCTAATCATAAGTAGGAACAGAGTCCACCAAATGAGTGAGATTGGTAAGAATAAAATTAGTTTTGTTCATCAGCATCACCATTGCAATTGTCATGGTCTCTAGTCTTCTCCATAATCACAACAAACATATTCCAAATATATATATATATAATTACAGATAATAAAATGATTCAAGACCTTTTCATTAAATGCAATACAAAAGTAAAACATGAAGCAAAGTTTAATTGTTTCTATTATATCAGCATTAAATCTCTTTACCAAGCTACTACCAGGAAAACTTTACCATCTGAATAAAAATATTAAATTGGAAACAAAAACCTTGATTATTTGGGTCAACATTTTACAGCTAAGAAAAACGCAAAAAGGACAATAAACTACTAATAAGAATCGAGAATCAGACAACTACAATTTCCAAGAAGAAAATATAGCTACTAACAAGAATCGAGAATCAAATAACTACAATCACCCAAGACCCAATTAAAGGTTATGAGGAATTCGAATTCAACCTCAAAATCAAGCACAGGCTGCTCAGCATCCTCGTCAGATTCTTCCACATCATCGTTTATGTTAAGTGGTATAACATCTCTGTTTTTGTGAACTGTATTAACAAAAAAAAAAAGAGCATAATTTTGAATAATACTTTGGTATGAACAACACAAAACCCTTCTAAATTTCTAAAGTCAGCAAATCAACGAATCTTGAGCAAAAATATTCACGCACAGGCATCAATCTCGTCGTCCATCATGTCTTCATTATCAGAATCAAATCTAGTTTGATTCTTCTTTTTAGGAACCTTATCTTCCTTCTTCTTAAACTTTCCTGCTTTCTTCCCCATGATTCTATGCTCGCTAATTGAAGAACTCAGAGCTCCTCTAGTAATTAAAAAAAGGACCTTTTCCTAATTAAAAAAAAACACAGTTAGAAACGCCGGTAAAGAATAACGCGACCGCAGACATAAACCTAGGGAGTAATTTGAAAAGCAAAAACCCAATATATTAGACTTAAATGAAAAAACATAGAGACAACGCACAAAGAGAAGACATCCGGTTGGGGACTTCTCAGACGTTGCGAAAGAAAAAGGACTTTAGCTAGTTACCGGGAGAGAGGAAGCGGAAAATGCCGGCGGGCGAAACCTTTGTCGAATTTGGCGTAAAACCCTCGCAGAGACGGACAGGGTTTTGGTTTTGATTCTCTCGCCTGCGGCGGATTTGTAAAATTTGTATATATATATTTTTCTCTTAATTTTGTGATGTTATAATTATATTTACTTTTTTATGTTATTTTAGAATCTTACGGAGTACTTATTTTTTTGGGTAAAGGTCAATTTTGACCCGCCAACTATTCTAAATCAAATTAGCCTCTCACTAATTATTTGGCTTACTTAAACCGTTAAACCCTTCATATAGTAAAAATATTCAATTTAATCCTTTATATTTTAAATAACTGTTATGCCCTCACTAAGAAATATTTAATGATCCTAATTTATTTTTAATTTTTTTATTACCTTATATATTAATCTTATTATTTAAAATTTTATAAATTGAAATACTTAAGATAATAAAATAAATCAAATATAATAAATATTGTGCATTTTTTTGCTAATTTCTTTAAGGTTCTTTCTTCCAAATTCTTATTTACTCAATATATTACCAAAATCTTATTTTTATAATTTATTTTAATAAAGATAAAAATAAATAAATAAAATAATGGAATTTTGAAAAAGTGACAAAAAATGTGTCCATCATTTTGAAACAGGAAAAAAAAAGAGTTGCCTAAACTCGTTGAATACAAAAAAATAGAGTTATAAAGAAAAAAAAGCTAATTTACTTCGCATACATGGTCGTGCTTACTATATGTTGAATACCGTTTAATTAATTTTATGATTTTCTTTTTTTATGTATATAAAAATTAGGTGTGAGAAGAAATTATTGTATCCGTTGCGAGATTTATTTTATTAAAAATTATTTTTTCTTTATCAACTTAAACTTTTTCTTTTAATTCCAGAGTTAGACTTTTTTCCATTTTTCGATTTGAATGGACATATTTTTTTCACTTTTTAAAAAATTGTAACCTATTATTTTATTTATATAGTTCTACATTTTTTTAGATAAATTATAAAAATGAGATTATGGATATTGTATCGTGTAAAGAATAGTTTCGAATAAATTAGCTTAAAAAAATTAGCACGAAAATACAAAATATTTATTGTATTTATTTTTTGTTTATTTAATTTAATTTATTTTATTATCATAATTATTTCAATTTATAAAGTTTAAAATAATAAAGTTTAATACATTAGATAATAAAAAGATTAAAAATAAGTTGGGATTATTAAAAATGTGTAGTATCTCTTAATGAGAGTATAATAGTCATTTAAAATATAAGGGGTTAAATAGATCATTTTTAATAGTTAAAGAGTTTAAGTGAAGTAAATAGTCAATGTAGGTCTAATTTGATCATGTGAGAATAGTCTGATGGTTACATTGATACTTATCCCTTAATTTTTTTATTCATATAATGCTTATTGAAATATATTATAAAGTGTTTCTAATTACATATATAATTTTTAAAAAGTATACACTAAAAATAAAAAGAGAATTTTAAATTAAAAGTAGTTCAAAATTAAATTCCCTCATCATCCATGACAAGTGAAGTTGAATTGAAAGTTAGCATTGTTTGCATATGTTTTTTCAACAGCTGTTTCGAAAGTTGAAATTAGAGCCCCCGCGATTACAATTACAATTACAATTACAAACAAACAAGATATAGCCAATATAGCAATAGCAACAACAAAAAATGAGTGAAACCAAATGGATCAACAACGTTGGTAGTAAATCAAAGCCTAAGGGGTTGTTAAAACACACAACACAACACAAGCAAGAAATAGGGAGAGTGGATTGGATTGGATAGTGAGGTCAGCCAGCTAAATGACTGGGGGAGTTGTTGAACATGGTGTGCCACATATAAGCTCGAGACAGCACCATCTCCAGCTCCACATCGCTCCACTTCTGCGTCGGAAGGTGCTGCAGAAACATCACCATCTCCTGAAATTCCAGCTTCCGCAGCTTATCCGACCACTGCCACAAATCCACCAAACACACACTTCTTACAACATTCCATCGACTGCACTTCTTAATGCACAAACCAAACCCAATCTTACCGTCAACAGAAAGCTGGCAGATATGTACACAAGAAACTCCGGGAGTGCATCCCCTTCTGCCAGATACGTGTCCCACAAACGACTAACTAGATGAAATGGAAACTGCACAAAAAAATGTATGATGCCAAGGTTTATGTCAGCAGGAGAAGTGATAATGCAGGCCCCAAACCTCGCGTATTAGAAGGCAATTGAACCAGCGGAAAGCAAACTGAAGAAAGTCAAGCCCCTGCTCTTCTATGTGCTTTGAAACAGGTTCTAAGACATTTGGAGAAAACAAACAAGTTAATCAGTGTGGATCAAGATATTTTGATTCAATCACAGATTAATAAACTAACAACACTCATCAAAGAACAATCAATAAATAAAATTAATGCAAAAAGAGTAACTAATTAGTATTACTTGAACAAAATCCAAAAAGATGGATAGTTTTTGTATCAATTACAGAACAAGGCAGAAAGATATGTAAGACTATATACTCTACCTGACCCAAGTTTCATACACCGCTCCATTTTTAAAGATATGTTGTTGAAAGGCACACACACATATACTATCTATTAGAGTAATAACGACCAAAAAAACGTGCACTAGTTTTTAATGATGCATAAAGCTAACATTTTCATTTTCTTTAAATCATTGGAATAAGTCATAACTATTCATCAAAATGGGAGTTGGTAGGGCTTTCTATGCATGTGCATGTCATGTACATGGATGAGGAAGCACTCTTGATACTCATTTGAAGAGAGAAAGTAACCACAAGGTACAGCAATCAACTATTAAGCTCATACCATCAATTCTTCTGACCAATTCCTTCAGCTTAAACACAAGACGTTGAATTCCTGGCTGGGCAAATGTGTAATGGTCTTGCATACCATCAAGCAACTTTGATAGACACCAATAACTATCAGCTTCTACATTTAATATTTTCTCAGAAGAAAGATCAGCTATTGACCAAGTGTCGATACTGCCCTCCAAGTGTTCTGATAGGAAAACAACTATGAAAGGTGTTGCAAGATCATTTATTCCTTGCACGTAACCACTTGCAGGATGCCGAATAGCCCTTGAATGGGGGAAAAAAAAGCATTATTTACTATAGAGCTTGATAAGGATGAGCATGGAATTTTTTATCAGTGCAGTAATTTGTATGTAAAAATCAGCTCAGCGAAATTCCCAATGGGATTTGTTTTGCATCATCTTAGCCTATCTTTGATGCAAAAAAGAAAAAAACTCCTGAGCACCAATGTACTGTTTGGGGCTTATAGAAGCATTCAGTAACATTTTTCATAACTACGAGAATTTAAGAATAGTTTTTACAAAATAAATGCGAAACAAATTCCATTCACTCATATAGAGTTCCCACTGAGATGTCCACAGAAGAGAGCACAGGATCACCAATACAACCTTAAAAGATGGGGAATTCAATCAATTAAGAGCATCTAACCATGTATAAAGAATTCGCTCCAATGCCTTTTGAACTTCCGCTTGTTGAAAGAAAGACACATCAGGGACAGTTCTGGGACAATCCACAGCAATCTAACAAGTTTAAGAGAATCAGCCATTAAGTACATAATTGATGCAGCGAAGAACCAGCAAAAACTCGAGGATTTTGAAACCTGGCGAAGCATGGCAATCTCTTCATCAGTGCGCTGTGTATCAGGGATATCATAATATTGGGCAACATGATCAAGATACTCCATGCGCTTTCTTCTCAGAACTCCCTCCCTTCTATCTGAATTAGAGGGTGCATATCCCTGTTGTCAGTTCATATTTAAAGTTCAAAATTGAATATATGAACTAAAACTTGGAATTAGAAGCCTTAACATTCACAAGGCAGAAACATGAAATATCAGACAAAAAAAAGATTCCATAAAGTGATGCAACAGCACATATATAAAGAGTAAAATAGACCAACTACAGCTTCACCACAAGATTATGAGCCCCATATTCCTCACATAGAATACAAATGAACCAGATAGGGATAACCAAAATATAAGAACATGCAATTGGTCTGTCATCTTTTAATACTCTTTTGTATATTGAAACCAGGAAAATCATTCATGTTGGCTTCTAATGCAAGATAATGCTGAAAAAAAAAATTATTGATATGAATGTTTGTGCTAAAGAAAATATTTATGGAATTGGGAATCAACATCCACAGATAGAGAGAGAACATAAGTTACAGTATCAAGCATATGTAGAAGAGAAATTTTTTAGTATAAAAATAATAGAAAAATCATCACTATTACTGGCTCTTCACCGATACGAATGTCTCGTTTTCATATAATCTATTTCGAATATGAATGCTTACGTGTTTCACTTCTTTCCACTGGGAGAGAGATAAGCAACTAAGAAAGGTAAAAGCCAATTACCTCCAAAACAGGATTATGTTCCCAAGAAACTCCAGTAGGAGATACAATATTACTCAATATTACCAAAAGATTCATCAAAGCAAAAAAAGATCAAAGAAGAAAGACATACCAAGAGAAGTCTCCACACAGTTGGACGCAAATAGGGAGGCACACCACTCCATGATAATTCACGTAGTTTTTCTGCATTATATCAGTAAAAAAACCAAATCACCTAAGAGACAGAGGATGGAAATCCATTAAAACCAATGGTTCAGTATTAAACAAAGCATAACAATAATGCTGAACAAGTCATCCGACTTATGGATCATAATGTAAAGAAACACAATCATTAAAATTCAAGCAAATCACCATCTAAGCCATGAAATGTGGAACACATAAAAGGCAAGTACAGAAGTGGTTAATAGAAAACCTGAATGCATCTATGATGAAAACTTCATACAATTTGTATCACTCTTTTCAGACAAGATGGGGTGATCAGAAACTTTTCAGATGCATGTAATATCCTTAAGTATCCATTCAGAACACATATCAACAAATATTTTATCTTAATTGAACTTCTTTGGATGGAAAAAGAGGAAATTTACATACCTAAGATCACGGAGGGCCCGGATAACTCTTTTGTGAACTTCATTAGCCTAGCAGAATCTGTAGCTCTAGCTCCCACATTGGACTTATGGATCTCTTTTGATGTGCTTTGACTCGTACTCGAAGATTTTGCATGGTTAACCGAGGAACTAGTATTTGTGTTGCTTCTGTTTTGAAGTTCATCCTAAAAGGATGAGAACATCTATCAATAAGTCAAGGGTTTAACTACTGAGATTCTATTAATCTTATCTTATTATTGGGCAATGAAACAGGATACCTCAGTCGATCTATCCACTCGCTCGCTGTGATCTCTATCAATCTCTGGAGATCTCCTGTCAATGTTTGGGGAATGCAAAATTGAAGGATCCACAGGGTCTGATCTCCGTGTTATCAAAATCTTACCGGGGAAACTGCGACCCTTGAGCAAACTGTGCAAAAGAATCTATATTAGGCGTTTATTAATTTGGTCACTCTAGATTTTATTGATACAAATATAGTTCGTATTGAACGCATAAATTTAATATAATGCAAAGCATACATGCAATCTATTAATTCCACATGGACCAAGTCAAGATAATGATCAAGAAGCAAATGTTAAGGCCACAGACAACAATAGGCAAGGCAAGATGTCAACAACGCGGCAGAACTGATATTTAAAAGCCCGATAGTCAAAAGCTTCAATCTGCTCATTCTAGCATGTTTCCGATGGAAAAGAACTAACATCCAGTATTCCAGGTCCATCACCACCGACACATTCTTTGCAAACTTCAGTGACATGTTGAATAGAGCTATTGGGATGAAATCAATGTTACTTTCATTTTGCAATGGCACTATACATTAGATCGCATAACCATAATAGCCTTAAAAACAGTAATTAATCCATCAGATTAGATCTATTAAACATACAACTACCAATTCAGTTGCAGTATAAACAATCAGCGCATAAAAACACAAGAAGATCACAATTCCATAATAAAAAAAAAAACTATAGCAGAAATCACACATGCGAGCACGGCCACACACACAACTAAAAATGCGTACCATCATTAGTTAACTGGGAAACAATCAACAAGAAATTACATTTAACTGATATCAAATTCGAACAAGAACTTAAATTCCCACAATCCCATTACAAATTTTAAAGAAAATCTCATAAGGGCACTCAAATCTGGCCAAATATTAAATTTAATAAACTCTGAAGAGAATCCGCCAAATGGAACTTACATGACCAATAAAATTATGGGTACTGCAAGAAAAGTAGATCTAGAAGAGTGAAAAATAACAAGCGCATACACATACCCTTGAACATTTCTAAGAGTTTGATTGAATCTGGAATCGGTAGCTGGAGGTGAAGAAGAAGCTTCGTTGTTTCTGTTGTCATCTCTACTGTTGCTGCTACTGCTGTTCCTCATAGTTTTTTCGGGCTCTAGATTTACGCTAAAATCAGCGTAGATTTGCTGCTACTACTTGTGTTGCAAAAAGGGGAAAACAGTTTCGTGAATTATCATTGCCACTACGCTGGTTGATCGCCTTTGATGCCATGATGCTATTAATATTTTCTTAATAAATCAAAAAAACAAAATCGATTTTCATTTTAACTACTCATTTGAAGATTTTCGCTTTATTTTATTCAAAAGTCTTTACCAACCTTCAATTACTGTCAGAATATTGGTTGATAAATCAATTAATTAATTTTTTTTTCAATTATAAATGGTTGCCAAAGTAAGACTAATATTTGAATTTAACTTTGTAATACTTGTCACAATAATCAACATTGTGACTCACAATGTTGATTAAAGATTCTTGAATTGGGATGTTTGAGTTTATAACTTTAACTTTATTCAATTGTTAGTAATTTATAATTCTACTCTATTGAAAAGTCAGGTGAAAATAGTTATCATAGATAGAGTTATGAACATTTTATTGTGTTACAATACTAAGAATATATATATATAATTTTTTGGAATTTATTTTGTTTTGTAAAATTTTCCAAGAATGTAGAAAAATGTACCAAATCACATAAAAAATATGTAAAAAATGAAATTAAAAAAAAATTACTGTGATAAAGTTAATTAAAGACAAGGTTGATTATTTTATGATATCTGAAATGGAAAACAGAGAGATGGAAGTTGCCCACTCTTGACACCTTTTATCCATCATCATTCACCTAAACATTTTCCAACTTTGCTAGGGTTTCTGCTTTTATTCCTCATTCCCAATCACGCATTTGTAGTCTACACTGCTTGCTTCATTTTCTTGGAAGTTCTTGCTCAACCTGGTTCCGGCTTCAGGTAAATTTGCTACTAACCGTCGCCATTTCTACTTATACTGCAATAGCACAGGAAATATAGCCTTTTACTTTGTCCATGTATTTAGACTGCTTCTAGTTGCTAAGCATGTTGTTTTTCTTGGGAACTTTTGGTTATTTGTGGTAAAAATGTGATCTTGAGAATATTTTGCTGCAATTTACTCGTTTTACAATTTTTTTTCCCGTTATTCTAGTTGGGTTATGTATGCGTTTGTTGGTTTAGGTTTCTAACATATGCCATTAGTATTTGAGATTTTGGAGCAAAATAAGTATTGATCGATTAGCCGAGGGGGTGGGGATGGGTATAAGAAGCTACCCCTGTAGGCTGTAGTTTTTTTTGGTGATACTTACTGTGCATTGATCAATGTCGTGGACTTTGGATTGTTTTTGACGTTATTGTTATTCAATTATTGTCACTTGGAAATAAGTATTTTCAGAAAAAGAACCTAAAATGGTGTTCATTATATTCAATAATTTCAATTGATACTTAAACTTATGCAGAGGGTGTTGAAGTTCATTTGAAATCTGAGTCTTCCATGTCTAAATTGTTTGCCGGGGTGTCATTTAGAGGGCCTTCTTTTAAATCACAGTAGAAATATTTATTAAAATGATCAAATATGGTTGATGTTTCATGTATAATGACTAAGCTCACGTATAGTGATTTGGTAAATGTGCCCGTAAACTTTTGCTTTATATAGTTTATTGTCATTTATGGGTCCTCATCTGATTCTTTTCTATGACCAATCACCACCAGCAGGTGTCAATTCGTCAATTTGACCACTCCAGAGTCAACTGGTTACCCTGTAGGGGTGTTCTCTCATGTATCGATGTTGCCTGCGTGTTAGTTAGGGATATGGCATGTGTAAATATTATTCGACTCAAGGGTAAGTAATCTTGTTTCCGCTTTTGGTTCACCAATTGTAATGTGCTGGATAGTGTTAGAAGAGATTGTGTCCGGAGCCATTTTGTGTATCCTTCCTATTAAAAAAGAAATCTATTACTCTGAGGAAGACTTGCTATTTCCCCCTTGATGGATGTTTTATGGGTTTGCAGGTTTATGGCTCCTTTTTTCACTACAGTTCTCCATCTGGTTGTCTAGCTGTGGATCTGTCCCAGCTCTACAGACACAACCAGAGACAAGTCGTCTTTCTTCAGCATCGTTGTTGGCTAGCCCGCAAAATGGAATTTTGGAGCCCATTCAAATTTCACCCAATGCCATTCCCCATTATCCACTTCCAAATGGATCTTTGCCTCCAATGTATCCTGCTTCTCCAGTAACCTATGATCCGGTTTTGACTGGGAGATGCCCCGTAAACTTTTCCGCCATTTCGAGTATCATGAGCAAAACAGCAAGCGATTGCGATAGGCTATTGGCAACCGCTGTAGGAAATGTCATTTGCTGCCCACAGTTTAGTAGCTTGCTCCATATATTTCAAGGATTCTACAGTATGAACTCTGATAAACTAGCTCTACAGAATGCAGTTGCAGATGATTGTTTTAAAGACATTGTCAGTATACTAGCAAGCAGAGGAGCAAACAGTTCAATACCAACCATATGCCCTATAAAATCTTATAATCTCACAGGTGGCTCGTGTCCTGTAAAAGACGTTACTTCTTTTGAGAAAATTGTGAACAGCAGTAAATTATTGGAGGCATGTAGCAGCATTGATGCTCTTAAAGAATGCTGCAGACCAGTCTGTCAGCCAGCAATTATGGATGCTGCAGTTAAGATCTCTGGAATGCAGTCGTTTATGAATGATAGTAAGGTAATCGGAATGTCCAGTATCGATGTTCTCAACGATTGCAAAGGGGTGGTCTATTCATATATCTCAAGGAAGTTGACTCAAGACTCTGCAAATACTGCTTTCCGAATATTGTCTGCGTGCAAAGCTAATAAAGGTATGCATTTCTTACTTCATTACCATCCATGATCATGTTCCTAGTAGCTAACATGAAGTCGTTATTTTCTCTTCTTTCGGCAGATACTATTTTAAGTTATCATCTTTGAATAAATCACCTGGTTCTATTATAGTTATCAAGTTATCCTCCAGCATATTGCTCGTATGGAAACTTGTACATTAAATGATGACTTAAAACCGCAAGCAAATGCAATGCAATGAATGGGATTGTAGTGCTGTGATGGGATCACAAAGATCCTTTGACTATATAAGAGTAATTTCTATTGGTCTGAACAGGAGACTTCTTCATGCAGCCTGCCCTTTGGAATTGAAACAGCCATTGGAAGTAATTGCACCATGCCAAAATTTCGCGGCCCCAAGTCCTTCCTGCTGTAGTTCATTAAATACTTACATTGCGGGGATACAAAAGCAAATGTTGATAACAAACAGGCAAGCTATCATGTGTGCAGTATCCCTCGGTTCCATGTTGCGAAAGGGTGGAGTAATGGCCAATATTTACGAGCTCTGTGATGTGGACCTGAAAGATTTTAGCCTCCAAGGTGAGATTTCAATCTTAATATTGCCAGTCCATAAATACGTAAAAAATTTTCTGCAGTTTTCTGATTAACACTTTCTTATTCTGTTTTTGGATGGATCAGAAAATGGAGTAGAAGGTATATATTTTAGTGTTTTCACACACACACACATTTCTGTATTATTTTGAGAAGCAAGGTATGAGCTTTCCTCTACATTATAAGTTGGTTGATTTTTTTTATGTGATGATGTGAATGTAGGGTGCTTGCTTCCAAGCCTACCTGCAAATCTGGAGTATGATAACATATCAGGTTTGAGCCTCAACTGCGATTTGAAAAACAACATTCCAGCTCCATGGCCGTCGTCTTCATCAGTCACCTCAACGTCTCTATGTGCTCCTGGTAACTAACTAACTTTAGTATAAGCCTTTTTTGTTCTTGGTTGTTTCTGTTAGCAACCGGTCCCAACGAGTTTGGTTTGAATCATTTGGCAGAGATGTCGTTGCCGGCCCTACCAACTCTGCACAGCCATGGTGTGTATTTCCTTCTGGCTAGTACATTTCATGAAGAATACTGTGTGTGTGTGTTTGTGTGTTGGTTAATTTGAAGGTGATGGGTGTTTTTGTTATGCAATGCAGGGTGCTATGGGTGTGGGGTGGATCTTTTTCATCCCATATTTTCAATTTTTGTTTTCATTTTGTTTTCCACAGATTTAGGAGAGAGCTGAAAGGCTAACCATGTCAGCAGGTTTACATGTAAATTTGAGCTTCTTTTTTTTTTTTTTGTGTAAAGTTCTTTTTTTTTTTTCTTTCAAGAATGAGGTTAATATGTTTGGTAGGAAGAGAGAATTGCATTTAATGAGGAAATGAAAATACAATAGAAATGGAGAAATTTTGAAGATATTTCCTAATTTCAATATCAAACTCACTGTTAAAGTTGGGGAAAACCATGCCACTCAAAACATAACTCCATAATTCAAGAGTCACAGTGGTTATTGGTCATTGAAAAATTGTTGAGTTTTCTGAGTTTTTTTTTAATTCTTTTTTATTTGGATTATTTTTTTAAAAAAAAATTGTTGCATTAAGTTACTACATTACCCCTGACATTCTGTAGAAATGCCATTTCGACTTGTCGAAAATTTGTATACAAGCAAAAACTTGCGTTAGGCACGCCTAAACGGTTTAGGCGGGGTTTATCCATATCTAAATGGGTTGACTCATCCCAAATAGGATTTATTAATCCTCGATTAGGGTATATTAGATGGGTTTAGCTTGGGTTAATGGATAAAACCCGCCTAAACCGTTTAAGCGAGCCTAACCTGAGAACTTACCATTTTGCAATAATATTACTTTTGTACTGATGAAGATTATTTTTAATTATAACATAATTTTTATATTAACGAATTTATTAACCAAAAATTATTTATATAAAAACAAACTTTTTGTTTGTTTATTTATATTTATCTTATATGAATAATATTAAAGAATATTTTTTATGCAAAAAGTATGCGTAGTACTATAACATTTAAAAGAAATATTATAATTGCAATACCATTAAAAAAAGTTTGTGTCGAAATCTAAAATTAATCCTTTTTAATTTGAATATCAGTTTTTCTTCACCATTAAAAAAAAATATTATAATTGCAAAACTATGAAAAAGTTGAAGTAATTCGTCGAGTAAATCTTTTCACCATTCAAAAAAAAGGTAAATAGGGACAAAAAAGAGAATACTCATATATTTCATAGCATAATCCCAATTACAAACCATATTCCCCAATATTAGAGAAGTCCTATGCAAGAAGAAATTGGAGTTTAGCATTTTTTTTTTCTTTGTTTCATACATATATAAAACAGGCCCATTCATACGGCAAAATAATTGGTTTTTCTTGAACGAGTTTTGTGTTGTTATATATATCTCCATTTTTATTTAATATTTCAAAGTTAGAATGGGGAGATTTTTCTCATTTTTGACTTCAACTTAATCCCTGTTGACACTTGACATTCATAACAATAACATCATCACTCGTAGAATTGTACCTACATATGATATGACTATGAATTATTCTTATCTAAAAGCTGCATTTTGTTGACTAATTACTTTGCTTTGTAGAAATAACATTCTCCTATGTTGGACTAGCAACATTAATTACTCCACAAATTTGATTTTTACAATACATTGACCATTTTCCTAAATTCCTTCGAATTCTCAATATAACAACAGATCTTATTTATTTCATATATATCGAACACGAATAATTGATATTTTTAAAATACAATAAGACTCAAACCTCAAATAAAGTTTCTACTCTTTAGAAAAAATAATATAAAAATCACTCCACGTGAAACAGTTATCATTTTTTTCAACCACACAAAATTGAAATTTAGAATAAACTAAATTAGTGAGTCAAACACAAGAAAATTTAGACTCCACGCCCCCTTTCACATTTCATTTTACCAAATGACCCTCTTAAGCAGCTGCGGACCGAGGCCATATTTGGGCTATCGAGACACACAATTAATTGCCGGTCACATTGAAATATTCAATATATAAGAAGCATGCAATGCAATGCATGACCTGACCTCTTCCATTCCACCACGTCATACTCGTACACGGATTTTAGTCAACACCAAAATTTAGAAAAATAAAAATATTGTTGCATATAAATACATGCGATTCCACCCATACTTCTCCATTCTCAACTATATTCTCCACCGAAAAATTCCATTTTTTTAAAAAAACGATGATGAATTCCAAGACAAGGAGCATTGTGTTGGTGGTATTTGTGATTTATATTGTGTGTATGAGTGGAGTAGGAGTAAATGCTGCAAGGATACTGATATCAGAAGATCTCTCACAATCGAACTCGAACTCGATCAGTCTTCCCCAAATTTACAACGATGCAAAGGGAACGATGTCGTATTGGTTTCAACGACTGGCGTCCGGACCCAGCCCCCAAGGCCCAGGCCACTGATCCATCAGTTTCTTCCATTAATTTCTTAATTTGGTAGTCTAGTCTAGTGCAGCAGCTGTAATCTATATTTCATTTACCATTTTTTTTTTTAATTCAATAATTCCATTCTTTGGTATTCATAATATTCTTCTAATTGCTATTTTATTGGTTAATGAATCTGTCACTTTATTTCTCTTTTGGGATCGAGAGTTATATTGACTAGTTATGATCGGGCCATCCACCATATATATTACATCAATCATCTAATCTTCTTATTTTTTTCAGTCACCGAGAGGCGATAGCCAATTAAATCGGATCCAAAATCTCTTTGTTATAAATTTTACACATAAAAAAGGGCTTGAGATCCTCTATCCCATTCCCTGTTCCATTCTCTGTTCCACAACTAAAAAAATTATTTTTTATTTAATAATTTATTTTAAATTTATTTTTTATCAAACAAAATGGGAATGATTTAGCAACAGTTCATGGTTTTGCACCTTTTCTTTTCTTTTTTCTCTCTTTCTTTTTATAATAAATTTGATTTTAGTTTTTTCAATTTATATTAATGCTATTTTAATCATTTCAATTTTATTTTTATCTAATTTTCTTAATAAGAAATAAAAATTAAATACAAGTAGTAAAACTAAAACCATTTAATATAATTTATAAGTAATATACATTTATGTTTTCCTAGTTTAATTATTTTTTAAACTAGACACATAATAAATTGATATCAAATAAATATAATAATTAATAATCGAATCCTCGCATATCCAAGAAATAATTTGATCATTTTATGATTTTCCAGTTCAGTTTTCACATGATTTTATAATAATTAATAATCGGATCCTCACATCTCCAGCCATTCACATGATTTTCCAGTTCGGTTTTCCAAAATTTTCAGTCAAATTTCCCAAATTTTTCATATTCATTTACAATCCAAACTTTATATTTTTTATTTAAAATATAATATTTCATTTTCATTCCTTATACTGTTTATTTATTTTTTTATTATTAATTTATTATATTATATATTTTGATATATATACACATATATTTATGTTTATTTTAATATTTTTAATTTTTAGTTAAAATCTTAAATAACTTAAATTCATATCAAATAAATAAAATCTCATAAAATGATCAATTTATTTAATAATCAAATTATTTCTTGGATATGCGAGGATTCGATTATTAATTATTATATTTATTTGATATCAATTTATTATGTGTTTAGTTTAAAAAATAATCAAACTAGGAAAACATAAATGTATATTACTTATAAATTATATTAAATGGTTTTAGTTTTACTACTTGTATTTAATTTTTTTTTCTTATTAAGAAAATTAGATAAAAATAAAATTGAAATGATTAAAATAGCATTAATATAAATTGAAAAAACTAAAATCAAATTTATTATAAAAAGAGAGAGAGAGAGAAAAAAAAAGAAAAGGTGCAAAACCATGAACTGTTGCTAAATCATTCCCATTTTGTTTGATAAAAAATAAATTTAAAATAAATTATTAAATAAAAAATAATTTTTTTAGTTGTGGAACAGGGAATGGTATAGAGGATCTCAAGCCATAAAAAAGCTTGATTTGATAAAAATAAAGTTTTATGTTAAATTGAAATGAATTTGAATCGTTAAATAGTAAAAAAAAATGTAGAATATTATTATTAACGCAAAATGAATTATTGCAAATATGTTATATTTGACTATTTGTATCGAAACTGGATCTAACCTTGTTCTTATTTCAAATATTTAACTATCTTACTTGATTTATTGGACTATATTAGGCTAAATGTATATTTATGCTATCTGCTAATTTTCAATACCCAATAAAATTTTTTTTTTTTTTAAAAAATATGTCAAAATAAATTAGTCACATATTGATACCAATAAATATATAACATAATAAAACTGATTATTTTGTGCCGGTGGCTGTGCTGAGTTCTGTGGGCGGTAGTGGGAAGAGCGGTTAATGTTGGCTAATAAGAAATGGCTCAATCTATGTTTGCCACGACCAATAATTTTGGTGAAGTTGAATTTTATATTAATTATGTAAATCATGGTGAAGTGAGAAATGAAGAGTAGAGAGATCGGCGTCGGTCATGAAAGGGAGCGACATAGGCGAGGAGAAGAAACAAACGAGAGATTAGTTAATCTATTGCATCTTTTCCTACCATATGTGTATCTTTATTATAGAGTCTTAAATGAACCAAATTGTTCGTGAGCGACTCGGATTTTGATTTGATAAAAGTTCATTCGAGCTCATTTAGTGAAGTTCGTATATTAAATAAACAAAACTTGAACAATATAGTAAGCTCGTTAGCTAAAATTAGAAAGAAAAATTAAATAATTAATTTTATAAATGTAATATTTTAATGGTTTAATAGTGACTATAATGATAAATCTTGTTAATAATTAGCAAAAATTGAATTTGAACATAAATAAGATATTAATTTTGGAGCAAAATAACATTTTCTTTCAAAATAATAATGAATATTTTAAATTTATTCTAAATTTAGAAATTTCGTTTAGGCTCGATAAAGTTCGTAAACTTCAAGGTATTCGCTAAAAAAGCTCGAAGCTCAACTCGATACTAAACGAATCAAACTTGAGCACAACACTACTTGACTCGATTATACCCCTAATCTTTAACAAGTTTTTAGGGGTGGCAATTCGTACGGATTTGATTCTTATCATGTCAATCTGTTAATTATCTTATTCATTAAGGCACAATCCGTATTTGATCGGATAAGAAAATATTAAATATGTATCCGAATCCCAACCATCTGATCCAATAAGAACCTGATAACTATCCAATTCGATTTATAAATTTAAAAATTATTCAATAAAATTTGAAAAAAAAAACATAATAAATAAATAAATAAAAAAGATATGCAATGGAAAACGGTGTGAATCACATAAAAGTAACCTAAACCTAAAATCTAAAATAATATTATTAATTATTATATTTAAATTAATAAATGAAAAATAAAATTAATTTTATATGAATTTATTAATAGATATCTAAATTTGATCCGTATTTCATCTGAGTTTCATCCAATTAACGGATTAATCAATCAAATCCGAATTAAATCCAAAATTTTTGCATTCTTATTGTGTCGATCTGGTGATGATATGCATTTAAAAAGCCTCAATACATATCTATTATTATTGTGCAAATTCGTGTCGAATTAATGAATCATATCAAAAATTGCCACCATACAAATTTGTATATGTTTTTTAATTTACCTTTGAATAACTCTAAAAGGAAAAAAATATGTTCATTAATTCCTTATTTCTTATAATAAAAAATGCTCATATACCCACCGTCAATATTTATTAATGTGCCCACATGGTAATATAATATTGGTGGTAATAATAATTAAAACTATCCGAACACCAATCTTATGTTGCCACTTCAAATTGTGTACATCATTTTTGTTCTTATAATTAAGATTTTAAGTTGGACTATGAAGATAAACTAATATATTAAATTATTATATTTTTAATTTAAAAAAAAGTGGCTTACCAACGAGAAAAAAATAAATAAGTATGATTCTATTTAGAAGTGATTTCCCCAAGATATATCAAATCGCAGTAGATTTGGGGAAACCAAAATGAGCAGCAAAAAGAGAAAATCTTCAGCCGTAACTGAAGAATCATCAGCAACAATGGCAGCGATTAAAGACGGTACAACATATAAATACTGACTATTTTAATATATATGATTTCACACTGTATGTTTATTCATGATTTGATGATGTTATAAATTAATTATATGAATAAAAATATAAAGGTGATGGATGAACTATTAACAGATGCTGAATTCGATCAGAATAAATAATTGTATGAGTTTTAACACTTCACTATGTCTTATAGTAGTGGGGTTTTTGATCCTTGTCCAAAATCTTGATAGAATTTGCGTTGGAAATCAGAGATGCTCCGCCCGCGCACTTGTTGATCAATACTCGGTCGTTTTACAAATCTCAGAAACACGAAACGAAGGAATATGTCGCCGGAGACTACCAATGGTAGATTGATTATTTGATTGCTGCGTCTCTGTCCAAATAATGTAGGGTTTCAGTTTTTCTTTAGTCTCCACGAACAGGGATTGTGTGGAATCGAATGTCTTGCTTTACAAAAAACGCGAATTCATGATTTAATTGAATTTATGTGCAATCTCCATGTGAAATAGAATTGTGTGGGTTTTGGTTCAAATTCAATCGGCCATGTAGGAGCATGATTATCAATGTACATACATATCGGATAGCTTATATTGAAGGGGTGTGGCTGCTGCCCCTACCAGTTCCTGCATTTGCTAAATTATGGTCCTCATTTGGTATTTGGACAGGAGACTCATAATCTATCCTGAAGGGCGTGATTTTAATAAAGGAGGCGACTATATTTCTGTGTATCTGTCTCTGTCTAACACTGATGCTCTGCCTGAGGGATGGGAGTTTAATGCTGACTGCTGCATCCTCGTAAAAAATCAGATCTCAAACAATTATTTTTGCTTCCGAGGTAACTGGGATCAAGATTTTGGTCTCATTCACTTCATAGTTAGTCTAAGAGCATCTCTCAATCCATACATTACACTAGGTGTAGTGGGTAACGTTCACAATTGAAGAAGAGAGAACATATCAAAGTAAACACCCGAGATGGAAAATCTTTTTTGTTCTATTATTGGCTGAATTTCTTATGAACACTTGATAAGTATTTATAGATGATATATCACATATAGATGATATATGACTTATGTGATCTAACCATTACTTGTATCAAAACTAAGAACTGAAGCTTCCTAACAGCTTAACTACCAGGTTTCTAGACTCTGTTAAAGCTTTTATCTTCTCGCATGCATGTAAATGATGTTGGAGATGTTTCCCTCTAAAATTGCATAAACAGTTGGAGATGTTGTAATAATGCATTTGGAAATTGATCAGTGAAAAAGAGGCGCTTTAATGCATTGAATTCGGAATGGGGATTGTCCATCTCCAAGAAGATGCTGCCCTTTCATGGCTTCTTTGTTCATGACAAGTGTGTGTTTGGAGCTGAAGTATATCCGCACGAAACACACCCCGTTGCGTGTTTGTCCTTGTTTGATTGGAAGATCTCAAACTTCTCTAAACTGGAAGGTGATTTGATGACTTCTGAAGCGTTCCTTGTTGGGGGTCTCCGATGGTATCATTCATTTTGTTTTGTTATATAAATACATATTTCTCAACCTTTTTCCCATGATCTCATGCAATTTTACTTTTTTTTGGTTTTGCTTTGTATGGTTTAGGAAGATAAGACTCTATCCAAAGGGACATAACGAAGAAAGGGACACAAGTGTATCAATCTACATGGCATGTGATGACTCCAAGAGCTTTGCTCCTCATGAAAAAGCCGAGGCGAACTTCTGCTTTCGCATTAAAAACCAGTTGTCTCATGCCCATCTCTATAGATCCTGTAAATGTTCTACTTTCTTAACATTTTTATTTTATCAAAATTTGATTCTCTCTCAGATCTCAGTGTTGTTGAATTTGTTGCAGGGTCTCATGTGTTTACATCAAGTAGCCGGCCTTCGGGGTTTATTAACTTCATTCCCATAGCTGAGATGTGTGACCCAAACAAAGGCTTCCTCATCGATGACTGTTGCTTCCTTGAGGTACAAATCCATGTCAAAGATGTGGTCTATACTCCTAAACACCAACCCCTAATTATATGATATTATATGCTTTGATTTTGAAGTAGGTCTACTAGGGATATTAGCTTAATGATATCCCCAGCGGGATTTGAGAGTTAAAGTCCAAATGTTTTTGAATAATTAAACCGTGATAATTTTCATATAATGTTTTGGCTATGTTTATTCATGTTGCAAGTTGTAGTTACTAATTATTTCTATGATGGGAATAATTTACAGTCGTTATTTGAGGTGAATTTGCATGAAAAACAAGTTACCGTGCTTTGTAATTATTGAAGCTCATAATTTTTTTTTCTTATTTTTGCATATTACACTCGATGAATCACAACACTCTAATCTATCAATAGTCAAATTTTCTTAATAATTATCTATAAACTATATAACTAGATGTGTAAACGAACCAAACTGTTCGTGAGCTACTCGGATTTTGATTCAATATCGTTTTGTAAAATTTATTTATTAAATGAACCAAATTTGAGCGTCGTGGTATTTGACTCGTGAGCTCGTGAACAATTTCGTTAGCTAAAATTAGCAAGAAAAATTAAATAATCATTTTTATAAAAATAATATTTCTATGATTAAGAGTAATAATAATGATAAATCTCTATATTATTGATAAAATCTAGAATTTGAGCATGAATATAATTTTAATTTTGGAATGTATAATCTCTTATTTCTAATTAAATAATAAATATTTTTAATATATTTCAAATTTAGAAAGTTGGTTTAAGCTCGATAAAGTTTGCGAACATCAAAGTATTCGATAAAAAAGCTTGAAGTTCGATTTGATACTAAACGAGTCAAACTTGAGCATGGTACTACTTAACTTTCGATTTGATTACACCCCTATTTAAATATAACTGCTGAGGTTTTACATATTCCAATGTTGTAAAAACATGCAATTTTTTGGACGACCATTCATTGAACTTTTGTTACGCACAATTTAAATCAAATTTACGACCAAATCAACTATCGGGATATCAAAAAGGAAAAAAACAAAAAAAAAAACATAAATTCAGGAATTGTAATTTTCTTTATTACTAATGCCAAAATAAACATGCCTTGAGCATTGGTCATGATCCATAGATGTTATGTAGGGCAAATTAACTTATTTAAAGTATGCAAAAGGTAGTCGAGTTCAGATTTCTTCAGACAAACCTGCGAACACTAAAACATACTCCCTCCGTCCCATGTAATTAGTCCCATTTGGTTTTGGCACGATAACCAATGTTAGTGAGTGTAGTGGAATTAATATTTTATTGATGAGTGTAAAAAAGTTTGCCATTTTAGGAAATTGGACAATTAGATGGGACGGACAAAAAAGGCAAATGGGACTAATTTCGTGGGACGGAGGGAGTATCTTTTTTCTCCTTGAAGAGCGAATTACATAATCAGAAAGAAAAACACGATATACTCATACTATAAATTATATATATTTCGTGAAACATTAATATTTATACGCTTAGGAAGGTCCAAGAGCTTAACATATGAGCATGGGATACATAATGAGATTTCTATGTCTATGAATATATATAACTGTAATTATATGTATTCACCTCCCACGTGAATTTATTAACATGTCTTAAATATATTTATTTCATTATACTTATTGATTTGGTATTTTTTTTTTAAAAAAAGGGCATGATATACAAAAAATAGTTTTAACATTAAAGATTGAAAAAATTAACATTTTTTAAAAAAATTCATTGAATAAGAGTGTGCTAAGGAAAAGCCAGTTAAATAACTCATAAAAAAGATAATGAATAATGAATAAGTTTATTGTAATTTATTTTTCTTTTTTGAGAAATTTTATAATTTATTTAAACCCTAATTTCATTGGGCGTACCTTTAAAATCTTTTGATCTTCCGACTTTTTAAATTTGCAGAGGAATTATATGAGAGGAAACCCTTCTGCTTCGGTTGAGTTGAGACCGTCAACAATGTTGCTTCTTGCGAATGACGACGGTCTGTTATCTTCAATCTCAACATGTTTTTCTTTTCAGCCTTCGTTTTTGTGTGTGTAGAGAACGTAGGTTTTTGTTCATTTGCTTGTTTATTCGTGAAATATCTCCTGTTTGTTTTCACATGTGGGTTATGTTATGTTCGTTTTCTCTGAAAAATAAAAATCGACAGCATTCAGTATTGAAACAAGGGAGGTTTCGCCGGCGAACTTGCTGCTAAAAATCGAGTCATTTTCTTTGCTATCCGAGTATGGGATTCAAAAGTACGAATCGAGAGAGTTTGTTGCCGGAGAATGCAAATGGTGTGTTAATAAATAAATATTCATGTTTATGTTGGATCAATTCGGAAGCAGAAACTCCTTGTTGAACTCTCTCTGTCTCTGTTTTTTTGTAGGAGGCTTACAATTTATCTGGACGGATACGGCAGCAGCGAGGGTGAAAAAGGCGAGCATGTTTCTGTATTCTTGTCGGCAGCTGGGACTAGTTCCCTCCCTGTGGACTGGGAGGTTCATGCCATCTTTTCATTCTTTTTGTACAACCAGATTGCGGACAACTATCTTTGTTTTCGAGGTAATTATTTTGTGTAAGTCTAATTAAGTGAGAAAAAGAGCTTTTGTATGTTGTGGTTGAATATTGTTGATCTATGATCAGGAAAAGCACGGCGGTTTCATGCTGTGAATCCGAAATGGGGATTCACCAAATTAATCTCAAAGAAAAGCTTTACAGATCCAAGTAATGGATACCTTGTGGATGATAAGTGTGTGTTTGGAGCAGAAGTGTTTGTGATCAAAAGCCAGCGTGTGATTGAGTCTTTGTGTTTGATGAGAAGCAGTAGTCAACCATTGAAGCGCGAATGGGAGATTGCAGGATTTTCCAAACTGGTTTCTGTTTGGGACTCTGAGGTATTCGAAGCTGGAGATTATCGGTGGTATGTATGGACAAACAAACATTAATGTATGATGATGATGATGATGGTCCTGCATTTCTTTCTTGACGCTTCACATTAATTTTATTAGGAAATTGAAATTGTATCCAAAAGGTTGTGGAAGCGGAGTTGGGCGTGGCGTCTCCATCTTTGCCTACTGTGTTGATTCAGGGACATTCACTGATCATGAAAAACTCAAGGCCAAAATTACCTTCACCGTCAAAAAAAGAATCCATGATCATAAGCACCACTCCGAAACCTGTACGAACTTCTTTAGATCTCTCTCTCTCTCTCTAACTCAACTCAACCCAACTATACTAATTGTGATTTGTGTTGCAGTCAGTTATTGGTTTACATGTGAGGAGGATTACGAGGGATACGATGAATTTATAGGGCTTGGTGAAATGAGAGAGTCGAGGAATGGATTTGTTATTGATGATGCTTTTTTACTGGAAGTAGACATCTCCGTTCAAGCATTTGTAGGCGGCGGCGACCATACTAATACTTCAATTTACTGTAAGAATTCACTATTTCAAAAACCCATTTCATCTTCAAATTTTGTACCCATGCAAGGTGCTGACGCTACTCTTGAACCTCAAACCTTTCTTTTAAAACTTTCACTTCACCTGTATCGTATAAAAGCCTTGGATTGGATTTTCAGTCACCCCACATGCATTGAAATGGGACGTTTTTATTTATAAATCTTTTCTATGCATTGTTGCTCGTAATTGTAAATGGAATTTTTAGTTTTTACCGACTTTTACCACCTAAATTGATACTTGAAGATATTTTAACTTTAGTTAAGTGTCAATAGAGTTTGAACAAGTTTTCTAAATCTACATGAACTTTCCTTTAATATTCAATATTATAAATCATTTGTTCACAAAGAATTAATTATCTTTTACCAACAAAAGAAATCAATTACGTACTTTTTATATATAGCATTAATTAATACTAGTAAAAACATGAATTATACTCTTTCCGTTCTGGTTTAATTTTCCATGACACAATAACCAAGGAGTGTGAATGTATAATAAGTTGAGTGAAATTAATATTTATTGTTGATTGCGAAAAAATTATAGTAATAGAACAATTAAGCAGATAAAAAAAAAGTGTGACAATTAAGCTATGATAGAGTATATTCAAATTTTGATTAATTTGTAAATGACAGGTAGGTATTATTGAATGGGGATGCATTAGGCTAGGATGACTCAAGAGTGGTAGGAAAAGGTAGATAGTTAAAAAAGTTAATGAATAATTTATAATTTAGTTAACTGTGCCTTTAGACCATCTCAGCAACCACTCAAACCACCCAACCATCCAACTACTTCAATATTTAATAAATTTCTCTCTCTTCCACATCATCAATATCACCTCAACTCAACCACAATAATTTTACATACTTTATCAGCAACCACTCAACCATCAAACCACAATATTATATATAATTTTTATCTGATTTTGATTTCACAATTTAAAATTACTTACGATAATTAAAAGTAATATATATATATATATATATATATATATTAATCTTGATTTACAAATAATGAAATATAATAAATTTTGGTATATTTTTATTTATTTTGTAATGAATGATAGGATCAAAATAATATAATTTAGCACACATATATATATCAAAATTAGTCTCTATTTGTAGATAATGAAAAATCATAAGCTTTGATATATTTTTTAATTATTCTTATTTACAAAAATTGATTAACAAATAAAATAGGGATAAATGTCTCATTGCTATTAGCTAAGAATAAAAAAATAATAAAAAATATTAAAGTGAAAGAAGCAACCAAGTGGTTGAGGTTGCATCTCATTTCAACCGCGGTCTGATCTCTACTTTTCTTTTTCTTTAAATATTTTTTACTGATGTGGAGGCAACCTAGCTAACGTGGAAGACAACCTGGTTGCCATTATTCTCATTTCTCAGTCTTAGAATCTTTGCGCGTCTACTTTACTGTCTGGCTTTTGATCTTCTCCTCCTATTAGCTGCCTAATACTAATACAGTTGACTGATATTATCGCTCAAACTTCATCGAAAAAACGAACGCTTCTGCTTGCGAATCGAAGAACAATGTCTCTGCCTCTTGCGAATGACGACGGTTTGTGAGCTAGAATCTCTGCGTTCCTTAATATGTTTTTTTTTTTTTTTTTTTTTTTTTTTCTGTTGAACCTAGGTTTTTTGTTTATTTGCTCGTTGAGCACTCACTTGTGGGTTATGTTCCTTTTCTCTTAATTAAAAATAGAATCGACAGCATTCAGTATTGAAACCAGGGAGGCTTCGCCGGCGAATTTGCTGCTGAAAATTGAGTCATTTTCTTTGCTGTCTGAGTATGGGATTCATGAGTACGAATCGAGGGAGTTTACAGCCGGAGACTGGAAATGGTGTGTTAATAATCCTCTTTATGCATCTTTATCTTTGATCAATTCGATCGGCGGCTATGAAGCAAAGGTTGTTAAACTCTGTGTGTGTATGTGTTTTTGTAGGAGCCTGATAATTTATCCGGACGGATGCGAATACGACGGGGAGGGTGAAAAAGGCGAGCATGTATCTGTATTCCTGTCGGCAGCTGGGACTAGTTCCCTTCCTGTGGACTGGGAGGTTAACGCCATCTTTTCATTCTTTTTGTACAACCACATTTCCGACAACTATCTTTGTTTCCGAGGTAATTAATTTTGTGAGAAATGTATTAATCTGCTGCATTATTTCCTTATAATATATTGTTGTGGTTGACTGAATGCTCATCAGGGAAAGCGCGACGCTTTCATGCTGTGAATCCGAAGTGGGGATTCACGAAATTAATCTCAAAGAAAAGCTTGACAGATCCGAGTAATGGATACCTTGTGGATGGCAAGTGTGTGTTTGGAGCAGAAGTTTTTGTGATCAAAAGCCAACGAATCATTGAGTCGTTGTCCTTGATGAGAGTCACTCCACCATTGAAGCGCGAATGGGAGATTGCAGAGTTTTCCAAACTGGGAGCTCTTTGGGAGTCTGAGGAATTCGGAGCTGGAGGTTGCCAATGGTATGTAATAATGTATGTATGGTTTTCCAATATTAATCCCAACCCTTATAAAACCTTTTCTTGTGTCATAGGAAAATTATGTTGTATCCAAAAGGGTACGGAAGCGGAGTTGGGCGTTGCGTCTCCATATTTGTGGATTGCGTTTATGCAAAGAAATTCGCTCCTCATGAAAAAGTGAAGGCCCAAATCACCCTCACCATCAAAAACAAACTCAATGATAACAACCACCACTCCAAAAACTGTAAACTTTACCCTTTTCTTTTCTTTTTTTGGATATTTAATTTGCTCTCTTCTGATGTTAGCTAACATTTGATTTTCCCTGTTGTTACAGTTACTCGTTGGTATACATCTGGTGAAGATATCAGGGGATACCCTGAATGTATTCCACTTGTTGATATGAATGAACCGAGGAAAGGGTTCGTAGTTGGCGATGCTTTCTTACTAGAAATGCAAACCTCTGTGCAAGCGTTTGTACGCGATCCAACTATGCCCGAATTTTCTCTCCGATGACTCTAAAACACTTGCGCCTTGAGTTGGGACCTCTCCAAATGTGTTCTATCATTAGATTAGTTATATCTAAGTCTTATGAACTTATGATCACGTGCGTAGTGGAGTGAGAGTGACTATCTAGCATGTAAAGAGAGTTTTTGGGCTCCAATTTAACTATAATGGAAGAGTCTACTCTCCTCGTCCCACTTTAATAGACTTGATTTTCATTTTCGCATGTCTTATTTTAATAGTTTTGTTTCTAAAAAATTAACCTTTTCATACTCAATAATAAAATATTAATTTCACTTAAATCATTTTAGACTTACATGCATTGATCCAGACTATTAATTCGGGAACACATAGAGTATTTTATTATATATATATCTATATAAACTTTTATATTTTAATACTTATTTTTGAATATACATGCCACACAAAATGGAAAGTAAGATAAAAATATATAATTCAAATAAACTCCTGAGTTGTGAATATATAACTATATAAATTTTAAAATTCTAAATATATTTTTAAATGTACACTAAGTAATATAAAAATATATAATTAAAACAAACTTCTAAATTATGCATCTACATCTATATTAAATCTCATATCTTTTTTAAAAAATGTACATAAAAGTGTTTTGTATTCATTGAAATAAAAGTGCATATTTCTATTTTATTTTGAAAAATATGAAAATTGGATCCGAATTCATATTATTCTTGTTTTAATGAAAACTTTCAAATAAATATAAGGAAATAAGGCAGCTAATATGTAGTGTTATTCTTATTTCTTTTCATATTTGATGAAATCATGTATATTTATACATTATATTTAAATATATATATATATATATATATATATATATATATATTATCGTGCGTCATTTTTTCCCTAGAAAAGTGAGCATAGAAAAGGTTTTTCATTATTTATATTTATTTGATAAAAAAGAATTAGGTTAGTTGTACTGAATTTTACAACTGAACAAGCAAATTAAAATATTAACTCAGCTTTTGACCTAAATTTCAATTAAATATATAAGTATAACTCTTGAAATATTGATGAGATTATTAGTTTCTAATCATGGACAAAATAATTAAATTCTAGATCATCTGTCATTATATTGACATTATGAATATGAATACCGTATACTTTCACTTATAAACAAATTATAAAATAAAATTTGACAAATTAATAAAAATAAATAAAATGGGTGTCAATATAACATCACTTATTCACAGGGGCGGAGGCAACATATAGTTAGTGGGCAGCGCCCCACAAACTAAAAACTTTTTTTAGTTATATTTAAAAAAAAATATTATATGGGACGATCCACGAAATGTAGTCGAGCCTCTATGATCCTCTGGATCTGTATTAATCTCTTTTTATATATGCTATATAAACAATTAATTATTTTATATTGTATTTCAAATTACTATATAGAAATTAATAGTTAATATATTTATTAAATTAACATTATTTTTGTTTAAAATAAATATCAAATGAATATTATTTTAATACAAATAATTAATGTTCTCGCGCATCGCGTGGGAAGCAATACTAGTACTATTATAATATAATTACCAGAAATATAATATTTCATGTTAGTTTAATTATTAATTTATTATAATTGAAAATAATATATAAAATAGTAAACTATAATATTATTTATCAGTTTAAATTAGGTGGCGAGCGACAATTGTCGAATTGGTGAATTAGGAAAAATATTTATAAGAAACTAAATAAAAATAATAATTTAAAATTCAATTAAAAAAAAAAGAAAGAAGAGTTGGTCTCCTGAGAGACCGTCTCACTATTTTTTTATTGTGAGACAGACATTAATACATCATTTCAATAAGTTAAATACATCATTTCATTTTTAAAAATTACATTATTTGCAATAAAGAAATACATTATTTGCAATAAAGAAATATATCATTTTATTAAATTCGTTTCATAATAAAAATGGTAAAACAACCATTTACAATAAAGAAACTCATAATTTCATTAAATTCGCACAATAAAAATGACGAGACCGTCTCATATGAGAATTTGTCAAGAAAGAAATATTTATAATATAATTAAAAGAATATTTATTCGTAAAAAGGCAAATAATAAATCAAAACTATTATTCTAGAGCTCTTTCCCGGGTTCAAATCTTCTGTCCCACGTTCATATTTCACTTGGTGTTCCATTGTCTGAATTACTAATTTTAAATTATATTTTTACGAAAACAAAAATTAAATATAATATAATATAATCTAATTGATTTATTAGAAAAAAATCAAAATTTTATAAGAACTCAGATTATACTTATAAATTAATCAATTTTAATAATCAAATTTTAGTTAAAAACTGAAAAATAATTACTAAAAAATATTATATACCCTAATTGGGTAGGATGAATCCTACAGTTGAACTTATAAAATTAATCCAAACTGTTGATGCTCGTTTATTTTGGAGATTACTTTTGTAAGAATACTGAATTGAAATATTGCGAAGTAATAAATGCGCAATGAATAAATAAGAATAAACCGTAATTGTAGAGCTGAAAGTGTTTGAATTGCTTTAATGCTGTATTAATTGCTTGTTCGCATGTCTCTATTACAATAAATGAGGATCCTATTCATAGGAATCCAACCGAGCTAGGCAGCTTTTCGCTAATAGATACAACTCTTCGAATGAACTGACGTTCCGAGTGGTCGCATCTGGTGCATTGAGCTGCTTTAGTTAACTCCATTCAGAATATAGTTCGAGCTCTCAGCTCGAACTAACCAATCCCTTTGTGTGAAACAGTTCTGTTGAGAAGTCTATCTGAAGGTAGCTCGGCTAATCCCGAGCTCGGCCAAATATCAATCGAGCTCGGAAATCATTTTTAGACATCCTTGTCTCCAATAATTTTCTTCATACTTCTTCTTTTTGGGCTTCTTGTCTTATTGGACTCCAAAATGGGCTTATTCATTTTTGGGTCATAACAACAGCCCCCAGGCTTTCGTCCGAACTACTTAGAGTTCGGCGAAGCCGAGATAGTTAACATCAATGATTCTTTTTCCTGCACAGAATCACAAAAAGAACAGATTTTCCCTACCTCGAATTCGTACTTCGAGGATGTTCAGGAGAGGATTTTTTCCCGTATCGTGAGACTTAGCTCGACGAATTTTAGGGGTATTTTCCCGTATCATGAGACTTAGCTCGACGAATTTTTAGGGATATTTTTTTTTATTTCGGGCGTATCTGCGAAGCTCGTGGTTCGACTTACGATTATCCCTAGTCCGCGGTTGGCTAAACCCGACATGTTCTACAAAGGATGCCCCTTGCAGCTTTTGAAAATGACAAGTGATCTCTCACGAGTTAATCGAGGAGCGACCTCGGACCCATGGGTATACTATGCCGAATTAGACCCTGGCTGTTTACGGGTTAATTGTTTCGGATTCATAGCCTTCGAGAAACTTTTTCAGATAGAAGTTCTGTTGACTTCGATATCCTAAGTTCCTCGGAATTTGATGGCTGACCCGGCCAAGGGCGTCAATGCCAGATTTCTTCTTTTTTTTTTAAGAGCTCGAAATTTGAGCATTTTGAGTTCGAGCATATTAGCTCGAATTATAAATTTTACCGCTGAAAGAACGGTTGAAATTTCCCGAGGCGGGAATAAATAATTTTGAATTTCGAAACTGGACAGGTGTCAAGCGTTCATTGGCGGAGCTCGAAGGTCGCGCACAATTTTCGAGAATAATTTCTCTATAAATAGCCTGAGTTCCTTCATTTCATTTTTTACTTTTACCTTCCGCACCTCGTAATTCCACCTCGGAACAGAACTTCAGCCGAACTTCTCACTGCTCGACCTCGGGGTTAGTATATATAACTTGTAAATCTCGAACCTCTCCTTTTATTTTTATAAAGAATGAGTTCTAGCAATAGCTCGAGCGATAGCAGTGGTAGCTCGTCTTATAGTTCTGAATCTGAGCTCAGTAGTAGGTTGATTGAGGATATTTTTGAGGAAAATCCTGACAATCAGATAGAAACCGAACCGAACCTCGAAGCCCCCGGGACTTCGAATAGGATAGAAAATACTCTTGCAATTGTCGAGGTCGAAGATCGACATTCTTCTTTTGACCTTTCCTTAGAGCATTCCGCAGGTTTATCCCAGGGTGTTTTCCCTCCGTTATATGATCGAGATATAATAGGTAGTTTGAAATTGATCCCATCGGACCTCGACCGCATAAAACTTGATGGGATTTTTTCTCTTCGTGGACTATCGAATAGGTTAAATACGATAGCCCCTGATTCTGACCAACGAGCCCATCGTCCACCACTCGGCTTTATGGCTTTTTCAGCTCGTTTCTTCGAGTTCGGTATTCGTCTTCCCCTTCATCCATTTTTTGTAAATATCTTAGAGTACTACAATTTAGCTCCCATACAGCTTTCGCCTATTGCATGGTGCCATATGCTCGGTACATATCTACTCTTCCGAGATGCTGGGTTAGACGAGCCGACCTTAACCGAGTGGAATCATCTGTATAACTTGATTACCATGAATGGAGAATCATATTATTATTTTTCGAAGCGCTCACACCACCATTCCCCCATGATTACGGGGACGAAGTCGAATTCAAAGAAGTGGATCCAAGAATTCTTCTTCGTCCAGATCCCCAGTGATTATCCCGGGCTGAGTGGGGTGCTCCGTACTCCAAATAGTATGTGTCGTATGCTTTCCCCAAGCTCGGAACTTATTTCTTATTACTCATCATTCCTTTGTCATGTTTGCAGGACATAAGCGAGAGAACATTCCGGAGTATCTCTCGAACCGAATTCGAAGAGCTTACAATCATCCAGTTCGGGATTTTAAAACCCTTCGTCGACACCGAGCTCTGAGTATTGAAGGCATCGACGATCCAATTGAACGCCTCACTCCTGAAGAGCTGATCAAATTCCGGGAGGAACAGCAGAATAAGAAGAATAAGGGTAGGAGGAAGAAGACCCAAGTCCCAAAGGGACAAGGCCCGAGCTCGGCCTTAATCAAAGGGCAGACTCCGGGTGGCGGCTCGTCTGGCGCCAAAACTACTCCTCCCGAGCAGACTTCTACTGATGCTCGAAAGAGGGGAAGGGATGAGGAGTCCACCGAGGCCACAGAGGATCGTCCTGTTATTCGGCGCACGAGGAAAGACAAACAAAATGCTGTCCCAGCCAAGAAAGATATTTACGATCTAACTGCTAGCGAGGGCGAAACCACCTTGGTGCATCGGCCGGGTAAGGAGACTGTAACCGAGCTCGAGACTCCGGCTCATAAAGAGCGTCGGTTGAAAGCAGTTGAATCTTTCCATGCTTTTGCCGACCTGCTTTTCCAGGGTCCCCCATGGCCAACTAAGTCCGCGGCTCGAGCTCGCCATTTTGATAATGCCCAGATGTGTCTGATGGTAAGTCTCTTTTATCCGAGGTTCTCTAAATTGTATCCTTCGACCATCTATTCAGCTTTATTTGTGTTTGTGTTGATCAGGGTCTTTGCGGTATGGCGGAAGATTATAATGAATGCTTCCGAACTCTTCAAGATGAACGCAAAGACCTCATCCAAGCCGAGAAGGATAGGGGCGAGGTCCTCAAAGAGAGAGATCATCTTGTCACCGAGCTGTCGGTTGCCACTGCGGAGCTTAAAGCTTCGCAGGACTTGGTTGAGAAATTAACCAAGGACCAACAGTCGGCCGCCGAAGAGCTGGCCCAATTTAGGGACCGCACCGGGAAACTCTCTGAGGACCTACAGGCCGAGGTGCAAGCCAGGAAGGTGACCGAAGTCCAATTGAGATCGGAATTGGACCAGGTTAGGGCCGAGCTCGACTCGGTCCGAGATTTGGGTGCGGGCTTAAACTTTACTCGGCTGCTTTCGACTCCGGCTGGCGCAGAAACATTTAAGATGATGGAAGATCTTATCCGAAGGAAGCTCAAATCTGCCATATCTGCCCAGCATCCGGAGCTCGATGTGGGGTTTATCTATTCAATCCCGGTTGCTTCTGAAGACGAGGAGGAAGAAGACGAGAATCCAAATGATGAAGTCTTCTCGAAGCAGTTGGAAGATAGCCTCAATACTGACGAGCAAATTAATCCTGACAAACAGCCGAACCCGAATCTCGACCAAACTGGTTCCAATCCGACTTGAACACTCGATCAAAATTTGTACAACTTTTTTTTTTTGTACAATTCTCTTTTGTAAGGACGAGATTCCTCTTAATGAAGTATCCTCTTTCTCTTAATTGTTGTTACATTTGGATAGTTCGAACAAACAATTAATCTTGAAAACTTCAAAAAGAATGAAACATGAGAGCAGCTCGATGAGATTTAACTTGGAAGGAAAACTTTTATTTATTGTCGTATTGAGGCTCGAACCAATTTGAACAGAACTCAAATTGATTTTACAACTTCTTGAGCTCGAACTAATGATACAAAATATGACTTATTTTGCTAAAATGATTTCTTGAATTCGAGCAACCTCTCCAAAGGTTATCAGAAGTAGTATTTCTTCAAGTATTTGACATTCCATGCATTCGGGATGTCTTTTCCTTCAGGAGTTCTAAGTCGATAGGCTCCATTTCCAACGATCGAGCTGATTATATAAGGTCCTTCCCAGTTCGGTCCAAATTTTCCTGAATTGAGTTCTTGTGTGTTTTGGAAAACTTGTCTCAAGACCCAGTCTCCTACTCGGAATGCTCTTAGTCGAACTGATTTGTTGTAGAATCTTTCCACTCTTCTTTGGTTTTTCATCATGCGGTTAGATGCTTCCATTCTTTGCTCGTCCAGCAACTCCAAGGATTCGAAGAGTTTATTTTGATTCTGTTCTTCATCAAACAGCTCGGCTCGTGGGCTTCTTTGGATGACCTCGACTGGTGATACTGCATCAACCCCATATGCCAATGAAAACGGAGTCTCACCCGTAGCTATCTTGAATGTAGTTCAGTAAGCCCATAAGACTGCCGGGAGTTCCTCGACCCATGCTGATTTTCTGGCTGTTAGTTTTCTTTTTAAGATATTGATAATGGTCTTATTAGAAGACTCAACCAGTCCGTTTGCCTCTGGATACCTCGGTGTAGAAAATAATAGACGAGCTCCAAGGGTTTCGCAATATTCCCTGAATTTCTTGCTTGTAAATTGTCGCCCGTTATCAGTGATTATTTCCCGAGGTAGTCCAAAACGACATACTATATTTTTCCATACAAAATTTATCATTTCGGTATCTCGTTCTCTAGATAACGGCTCGGCCTCGACCCATTTTGTGAACGAGTCGGTGGCGACCACGAGATATTCCTTTTGTCCCGGAGCCTTGGATAGTTTTCCCACAATGTCGATCCCCCATCGACAGAATGGCCATGCTGGAGTGTTTGAATGAAGTGGCTCGGAATGTAGGTGTGTTGAGTTTGCAAATCTTTGGCAACTATCACATTTCCGAACTACTTTTTCAGCATCTTTTTTGAGTGTGGGCCAATAGAATCCTGCCGTAATGGTTTTATGGGTCAAGCTCCTCGATCCTGAGTGATTTCCGCAGCTACCAGAATGTACCTCGGCTAAAATGGGAATACTATCCTCTTCGGATACACACTTTAGCAGAGGTCCTTGGAAAGATCTTCGGTAGAGCTGCTGATCTATTAATGTGAAACGAGCCGCTTTTCGAGCTAACCGGGCGGCCTCGGTTTTAGATTGCGGCAGAACTCCGAAAGTTAGGTATTCCACAATTGGATTCATCCAAGAATTTTGTTCATTGTTTATAGGACAAATTTCCATTGGTTCATACTCCCGGTCTCGAGTTGCTGGCCAAAGTGCCACGGTTAATGGTATAGCTCGATTTCCTCTGTAACCTACAGTTGCTGCTAGGTTTGCTAGAGCATCTGCGTGTTCATTTTCTTCCCGAGGTATGTGGGAGACATCTACCTCTTCGAATTTTGATTCAAGTCCTTTAGCCGTCTCGTAATAAGCTTGCATTCTGGCATCTCTTGCTTGGAATTCACCTCGGACTTGATTTACTACCAACTGTGAGTCCGATTCGATTTTTAGCCTTTTTACTTTCAGATCGAGGGCCAGTTGGAGACCAGCGATGAGTGCCTCGTATTCGGCTATATTATTTGTAGTTCGGAACTCAAAATGGATAGCTCTCTCGATTACCCATCTTTCAGGGGATACGAGTAATATCCCTGCTCCACTCCCCCTAGAATTACTGGATCCGTCAATGCACAAGGTCCAGAATTCTGTACGATCTGATATTGGGCCGAGCTCCACTTCGGCTACTAGTTGGAGTTCGGGAGTATAATCCGCGATGAAGTCTGCCAAAATTTGTGATTTGATGGTATTTCGCGGCTCGAATTTAAGGCCGTAGCCCCCGAGCTCGATTGCCCACTTCATCATTCTTCCAGATAGATCAGGCTTTGATAGCACATGCCTGATTGGAAACGAAGACACCACTTTGATTGGATGCGATTCGAAGTAGGGTCTGAGCTTTCTTGAGGCCATTACAAGTGCCAAGACGAGTTTTTCAAGGGCCGAATACCTCGTCTCCGTATCCAACAGAGTTCGACTCACATAGTAGATCGGATGTTGGTTTCCATCTACTTCTCGAATTAGCACTGCACTGACGGCTTTTTCTGAAACGGCCATGTACAACTGCAGTTCCTCATTGGGCTCGGCTTTATTCATCACCGGTGGAGTTGTTAAATATTGTTTTAGCGAGACGAGTGCATCGTCACATTCTATTGTCCATTCGAACTTCTTCGATTTTTTAAGAAGAGAGAAGAACGAGCTGGTTCTGTCGGAATATCTTGCTATAAATCTGCTTACTGCTGCAAGTTTTCCGATCATCTTCTGTATATCTTTAACACCCTTGGGAGGTTGGATATTTTGAATGGCTCGAATTTGCACTGGGTCGGCCTCAATTCCTCTTCGACTTACTATGTAGCCGAGAAATTTCCCTGAAGTCACCCCGAATATGCATTTTGCTGGATTCAACCTCATGTTGAATTCTTGCAATATATTGAAGACCTCGGCCAGATGCTGCAGGTGCTCCTCGAAAGTATTTGACTTTACCAAAATATCATCGATATAAACCTCCATGGTTCGGCCAATTTTTTGCTCGAACATCCGGTTCATTAGTCGTTGATAGGTCGACCCCGCATTCTTTAAGCCGAATGGCATGACTTTATAGCAATAGATCCCTTGATTAGTCATGAAGGCCGTTTTCTCCTCGTCTGGTGGGTACATTTTGATTTGGTTGTAGCCCGAGAAGGCGTCCATGAAGCTCATAATGCCGAATCCGGCTGTTGCATCGACGAGCCGGTCGATGTGTGGAAGTGGGAAAGGATCTTTGGGGCATGCTTTATTCAAGTCGGTGTAATCCACGCATACTCGATTTTTCCCGTTCTTTTTCTTTACCACAACCACGTTAGCAAGCCATTCGGGGTATTTTACTTCCCGAATAAAACCAACTTTTAGCAAGTTTCGAACTTCCTCGGAAATGGCCTCGTTTCTTTCTGGAGCAAACCGCCTCCTTTTTTGCCGCACCGGCCTATGATTTGGATCGACTCGGAGTCGATGACATATGACCGAGGGGTCAATCCCGGGCATATCCTCGTGGGAGAATGCAAAATTTCCTCGATTGCGAGTTAGCAAGTCTTGCAGTTCGATATTTTGCACCTCGGACAATCTTTCCCCGACGAACGTTGACCGAGTTGTATTTTGGGGATCTATGCTGACTTCCGAGCTGCTTTCCACCGGTTCGGATTCGGTCATATGTACGGTCCGAAGTGTTACTTCATAGCAGCTTCTTGATGCCAATTGATCTCCTCGGATAGCTCGGACCCCCCATGGTGTTGGGAATTTTATCATTTGGTGATAAGATGAGGGGACGGCCTTCATTGCATGAATCCAAGGTCGACCGATCATCACGTTATATGCCGAGGGGGCATCCACTACTTGAAACCGTGTGGCCAAGTTAACTCCTTCGGCGAAAACTGGGAGGTCGACTTCGCCGAGGGAGTTTAGCTTCTCCCCACTGAATCCAACCAAGGTGATTGGATTTTCTTTAATATTCTTATCCGAAATCCCCATATTTTGGAGAGTTCGGAGAAAAATCACGTTGGAAGACGCCCCGGTGTCAACGAGGATTCTCTTGACTTGACAATTCGCTATCATTAGCGAAATGACGAGGGCGTCATCGTGGGGGTGCCGAGCTCCTGCTTCGTCCTCGGCTCCAAAGCATATTTCGTGTGGGGAGGCTTCAATCTGATGCACAGATTGATTTCTTAATTCTCTGCTTATAATAAATTAATATTATATAAAAATATTAAATAAAAATTAATAATTTTCATAGTAAAATAGAGAGTGAATAACAAAAAGTGGGACATAATCTCATCCCTCTTTCCCATTCACAAATTCAACTTCAAATGATAAAAGTATAAACCCGCTCACCCTGCTACGCCAACACACCCTCCCCACCCACGCCTCTCCGTCTGCTCACCCCACTGCGCCGACCTCAACTCTCCGTTCACAAGCGAGATTGTTTCTCTTGTTCACAGTTCTCGAAGGTTGAGTTTAGTCCAACAACACCTTTCTACACATCTCCTCTTTTGTGCCTCCAACCAAAATCGACAATTGCAAGGTAACGAAGAACATACCTTGGCCCGCTCTTTTGCTCTGCCCGCTCATACCAACAAACCCATTATCCCTAACGGCGGCGTCGATGGGTCATCTTCTTCTCAGTCGTTGAGTGGCTGCAATTAGCAATACAAAGCTTGACACCGTGTACTTTATTAGCCTGCAAAAATACTCTTCTCCGAGCCTCTCAAGAAGAAGAAATCAGGGTGAATTTCTCTCGCTTTTTTTATTAGTCACTTTGTCGATCAATTGGCATTCTAAAAACGAGTTGTTCTTAGTATTAACTCAGTGGCAGCCGCTTTTTTTTTTTTTTTTTTATTATGGCGATCCGTGCATCTATTTTTTTAGTTGATTATGAGTTTATTCGAGGGTTTTTAGGTTGGATCATCTGGTGCAGATGTTCTTTGCTTGCTGCCTTGGTTTTTACTTGATTATTCCTCATAATATTTGCAGGATGTTTTTTGCAAGGCCAAATCAAGACAAGAAATGGTTAAAAATTTGGTGGATGTTTGTATTTCTTCTGGTGGATGGTTAATGGAGTATTTGATAATCAAGACGTGTGTAATTTTTTTGAAAGAGAAGATGTTTCATGTTTGTATTTTTTTTAATGATGTTTGAATTTTATAATTAGGATTTTTACATTTTATTGAAAAAAATAAACTAAATATTAGCAAACGAGCTCGAACCTGAGCTCACGAGCTCAAACTCAATAAGCACTTTTGCGAATCGAGCCTGAGCTCGAGTCGAAAATTTAAAATTTTTCCGAGCTTGAACCTATCTCGAACTCAATGAAATTTGCACGAACCGAGCTCGAGCATCACACTACTCGGCTCGGCTCGGTTCGATTACACCCCTACTTGTAGGTTCATTATCTGATCTCTACTAATCTAGTTTTGGGGCATTTTAATTTTGTTTATTTATTTAATATTGTGTTTTGTTATGAATAAAGCTCCAATTTGTGCTTTAGTTTGTTAATTACCAAAAAAATTACCAACTTGTGATTTACACCTCTACAGTCTGATTGAGAAGGCGAGTTTTATGAAGTAACTAGGAGGACCTTGAGAAAGTAATGGATCTCAAACTGTTCAAGCAAGACATTGATGAGCTCATAAATGAATTTGCACAGGTATTTTCCAATTTCCACAAAAAAAAAAAAGTTATTCTCTTCAGTCTTCTCCCATTATTTGAACTTTGTGCTTCACTCTTTTGCTTTGCAGTGTGATTCACGCTACTTTTCTGAATTCAAAAGAGTGTGGCTTTCAAGGAAGTTTTCATATATATTCGAGGCTAGTCCTACTACCAACCAAGGTTTCTTTATGCAGTCGTTGTATGCACATTCCATCAGTAAGTTAACTAAGTATCTTGTCAATCTATTATACTTTTGATATCTTGTTGGAGATGATATTGTCATCATTTTGTTGTTCCCTTTGTGAAGATTCTGATTTTTTGAATCTTGATTCCAACAAGTACTTGTGCGTGTGTCTGTGATTGGGATTTGGGGGACGAAACTTGTTTCTATTTACTTTTAGGTTGATTTATTCATATAAAATAATATCTCTATGCGAAATATTCAGAATTCATGCGTTGAAGGATTGCATCACTCTACACGTTTATAAGCTATCAAAATATGCTTTTATTAAATCTTTTTCTATTAGAGAGGGGCAGCAATGCATGTAGAATGAAACTCTGTTTTATTTCCTCTCCTCTTTTATCCATCAATCACTTTCAACATTCTTTTGAACCAGTCCTTTACATTGGGCTAACCTCAGTTCATTTTGCGAGTGCAGTGATACTTTTGAGTTTTTGAAAAGGCTTTCACTCTTAGATGTATTAATTACTATTGCTCAAGGTTAATCCTTGTTTTGACTTTTGCTTTCATGTTGTTTCTGATTGTAGGTTACATGGTCTCATCTGGTTCTTTCTCAAACAGATTGGGTGGGTTTTACTGCCTGTACTGCTTGTTCGAAACACAGCCGTTCAAACCACCTTTTAAAATTTATTTGTCTTTGGGTGAGTACATCAATTCTTTTCACCAGTTTGTAATATTCCTCTTGGATCATAAACTTGATGTGGGATTCTGGCTACTTATGATATATAATTGACTTTCTGTGTTTCTGTAGTGGATGTGAGTTATTAGGTATTATGAAGATTGAATTGTCTTGGCTCAACATTGGCCTGACCCCCATATTCTGAAATAATGTTGATGCATAAATGAATATTAAGATAATGCTTCTTGGCATCCACGACTGGTACTGGAAATGTCATCTAAAGAATTTCGCATTCACGATGGGGATAATTCCATGTCTAGGTTTCATTGTTAAATTATTTGTAAATAAGTTATGGTTTTGGATGATGATTTTTCTTAATATCTTATGCTGGGAAGGTAATAGAGTTAAATACAACATATAATTTTCTCCAACAGGCTTTATAGAGTTTGAGCTTTCTGTAATAGATGGTATAAAATTTGGAAGTGCTATCTTATTTGATGAGAGATGCAGTCATGGTGTATTCTCTTCCAAGCCTTACCTTAAAGTTTCTTTCACAGGAGAGTTGAAACAGCTCAAGAATCTTGTTGTTGATGCAAAGGCTGCGTGTGTTAATGTAGTTGCTGCTTTAATGAAGATTATGTTGGGGAGGAACATGTTTCTTTTTGGTTCTGTTGGTGAAAGCGAAGGCTCTGCCTCAGAGAGAGTAAACGAACTGACAGAAGTACAGAATACCCTTGTTCAAACTGCATATAATAAGTAAGTCCGAATCTCTTATTATTAGCTTCACTCTAGTCTTCAACCATCACTTGGTTGGCTGTATCTGAAGGTGCCGTTTTTGACTCATTAGGTTATTGGCTAGTTCTCGGCTCGAGCACTTTATCCACATGGACATGGTAAGTTTTCAATAATCAGTCCGCCATTTTTAATAGGTTCTTCACTAAGTAATTAGAAATTTCAGTAGAAACTGCTATTGATTAGGATGTCAAGCATTGTTTGTCTCAGAGAATCAGGAACTCTTTGTTCTTGAAATTGCTGAATTGTTATCTTGATATACACTAGGCGAGATGCAAATAATAACAGAAATCAGTTTATTTGTTAACAGAAAACTTATTAAAACAATCCTGTCTGAAAATATAATAAATTTGTGAACAATGTTGTTTTCTTTTTTCTTTTAAAAAATTCTCTTTTATGACTCTTAGGAGTTGTGATGATGGTTGATTCCCCCCAAACGTTGTGCTTGAGCATTCATTGTTGGCTTGTCAGTGTTAGATTTTCAGTTTTGCCTAAAAAGAGTTAAAAATTCTCTCTCTCTCTCTTACTTGCCACTGTGCGTCTGTGTTTTCACTCTTCAGGGCAGGGAGCTTGATGTTGATTTATTTAAGAAAAGATCATACGAGTATGCAGCAGCCAAGGAGCTTGCTATCAAAGGTATTTTCAATATGTTTCTGTAATAAAACCCTACATGGTGATGGAATGAAATGTATTGTAACTAACGCCCCAGTTGTGAATTTTGTTCTTGTTAAAGAGGCTAGCAAAGTGGTTGATGTAGAAAATATAAAGCACATAGCGGAAACGCAGCTTGGCAGCGTGGCTGAGAAGACTGCTGCAGATTGGGAATCCCAGAAAGAGTTGCTCTATCAGCAAACCGGTTTTAATCATCTTGCTGTGGCCGTGCCTCCACATCAGGAAGACGATGAAAATCTCTTCAGAAACAGGAAACGGAAAGCAGCAGCAGCTGGCGATGATGATGTTAGACAGTCGGAAGGCACAGAGAAGTTGGAGGAGCAAGAAGATCCTGAGGAATTCTGCAAAGAGTTAGAAGAAACTTTACTTGTTGATACATTGGGATCTGACGATGAAGAAGATGAAGGTGAGTCTGATTCAGATGAATGGCTCAAAGCCTTGATGGAGCAGTGAAATTGAAAAGCATCAGCAATTAGTGTTAGTTACCTTCATTGTCATACTCCCTCCGTCCCACCTCAATTGTCTAAAATATTAATTCCACTCAACTTACTTTACACTCACACTCCTTGGTTATTGTGCCCGGTCAACCCGGGACAATTCAGCCGGGACGGAGGGAGTATAATTGAAAATCTTGTGATTATCATAAGTTGATCATCAATGCAAATTCTGATGAAAATTAGATGTTTTATTATAGTTATCTCATCCACTCCATATTATTATCATTATTGTATTGAGATGAACTCAAGGTACAAGCATGCATGCTCGGGCTCTCAATTCTAACTGGTCATGGTTGGCTGATAAGGATAATTTCTGAACCCCCCAAATCCCAATGGTGCATTCTTGAATCTTCTGGTACAACATTCTTAGCTACATGGTTCCTCACAATGCTCCACATTATCAAAATCTTCATAACTCGGTCTCAATTTTTCTGATCCTCCGGTGGCATCTCGTCGTATTCAAACAACACCACATCCGACTCCACCTTGCATTTTCTTTGATTCAATGGAAACAACTGCCACAGCCGTTGAACATGTCATGAGGCCAAATGGTGCAAAACTGTATGGAAGGACGATGACATCTCCACTCCTGTTTCCATCCCAGCTGGACTCAGGGCGCCGCGGCCCCTCACCTACCCTAAACCCTTTTAATTTTCAGTCACCCCACATACATTTAAAACAAGGAAGAGAGCGAAGCAGCCTGAGTTGAAGGAGGAGGTGGTGGCTGGGTGGAAGTCGAGTAGTTGTCTATTAAGGGACAAATTTAGAGTCTACAAAATTGAAATGGGACGTTTTTATTTATAAATCTTTTCTATGCATTGTTGCTCGTAATTGTAAGTGGAATTTTGAGTTTTGACTGACTTTTATTATCACCTAATTAATACTTGAAGATTTATGAACTTAAGTCTCGATAGAGTTTGAACAAGTTTTCTAAATCTACATCTTAGTATGCTTTAATATTCATTATATTTTCTTATAAATAAATCATTTGTTCGCAAAGAATTAAGAAATTGATTATTTTTTACTAACTAAAGAAATCAATTACTTTAAATATGAATTATATATTCAAATTTTGATTAATTTATTAATGATAGGTAATAATATTGAGTGGAACAATTTAGTTAATTTATAATTTAGTTAACTGTGCGTTTAGAATCTTTCTGCGTCTTCTCTACGTACTGCCTTTTGATCTTCTACTCCCATTTGCTGCCTAATACTGCTGGCTGATGTTATAGCTCAAACTTTATCGAAAAACGAACGCCTCTGCTTGCAAATATATCGTAGAACAATGTCTCTGCTGCTTCCTGCGAATGTCGACGGTTTGTGATCTTGAATCTCTGCGTTCCTCAATATGTTGAACTATTTGCTTCTTTAATCGTTGAACATCTTCTGTTTGTTTTCACTTGTGTTCTCTTAATTAAAAATAGAATCGACAGCATTCAGTATGGAAACAAGGGAGGCTTCGCCGGCGAATTTGCTGCTGAGAATTGAGTCTTTTTCTTTGCTTTCTGAGTATGGGATTCGTAAGTACGAATCGAGAGAGTTTGCAGCCGGAGACTGGAAATGGTGTGTTAATAATCCTGCTTAATTGTGTATCTTTATATTTGATCGGTATGAAGCAGAGGTTGTTAAACTCTCTCTCTCTCTCTCTCTCTGTTTTTTGTAGGAGCCTGATAATTTATCCGGACGGATACGAATACGACGGCGAGAAAGACGGGGAGCATGTATCTGTATTCCTGTCGGCAGCTGGGACTAGTTCCCTTCCTGTGGACTGGGAGGTTAACGCCATCTTTTCCTTCTTTTTGTACAACCAGATCTCGGACAACTATCTTTGTTTTCGAGGTAATTCATTTGTGTGAGTCTAATTATGTGAGAATTAAAGAGCTTTTGTATGTTGTGGTTGAATATTGTTGATCTATGATCAGGAAAAGCACGGCGGTTTCATGCTGTGAACCCGAAATGGGGATTCACCAAATTGATCTCTAAGAAAAGTCTGACAGATCCAAGTAATGGATACCTTGTGGATGATAACTGTGTATTTGGAGCAGAAGTGTTTGTGATCAAAAGCCAGCGTGTGATTGAGTCTTTGTGTTTGATGAGAGATCCATTGAAGCGCGAATGGGAGATTGCAGGATTTTCCAAATTGATAGCTGCTTGGGAGTCTGGGGAATTCGGGGCTGGAGATTGCAAATGGTATGCATAGTTTTTCTGTCAATCCCTAACAGAGAAGAGAATAAATCACATGTCATTGTCAACTAAGAATTACTACAAATTAATAACCTTTGATTGTATGTCCATATTCTTCACTGTGAACAGGAAAGTAAGATTGTATCCAAATGGAACTGGAAGCGAAAGTGGGCGTAGCGTCTCCATCTTTATGTTCTGTGTTGATTCAAACAGATTCGCTGCTCATGAAAGAGTCAAGGCCGAATTTTGCTTCACTGTTAAAAACAAAATCCACGATAAACACCACCACTCCCGAGCCTGTAATTAAAGTTCAATATATATTTTTTATAATCCATCTCTTCTCTCTCTCCCTCTCCCTCATCATATATGCAGACTGCAGTACAGTGGGATTCAATTAATTAAAACTATATATACTATTTGTGTTGCATGCAGTGACTACTTGGTTTACACGTGATATAGATAACTGGGGATGCCGTAAATTTATAGGGCTTGGTGATATGAGAGAGCCGAGGAAAGGATTTGTGGTTGGCGATGCTTTATTACTGGAAATTCAAATCTCCGTTCAAGCTTCTGTACGCGATGCAAATACAACTAAGCCATCTGTATGCTCATCCATGCATGTATGAATTTAGAATTCAGTTCGTTTCTCTCAACTAACTACTGTTTCTGTTTCTGTTTCTGTTTCTGCCAAAACATTGCACTGCAGCAACCCCACTTCTTGTGGCTCCATCTGTTTGGATAGTTTGTTTTTATTCTCTAAATGTTTTTGTCCAAACCAATTTACAACTTATCCATATATTACATGTAAAATCTATTAGTTGCTTATGTTATGTTACCAACTTCATATTTTAGCATACACTACACATATAACCTATTACACTGATTATTCTAGATTATTATATTGTTGTAATTAATTAAATTGGTTTTTATATTTTCTTTTAGTTTTTGTTCACCAAACCAAGATGAATTAAAATTTAAAATATGACTTAAATTTAATTGATAATTATTGTTGCTCTTGTAATTTTTGGATTACTTTAGTTATAATTGTAATATATAGTTGTATTCTAATTAATTTTGTTTAATTTAACTAGGAAATGACGCAGAATGAATGCTACAACGCTCTTTCAAAAATTAAATCTTGTTGGACGGAATTTTGCCATTTTTCCTCTAAAAAAGTCATATAAACAATTTTATTTTTTTATTTAATTCCTAATTTTTTATATTATGTACTCCCTCCGTCCCGCAACATTAGTCCTGTTTTCCTTTTTCGTCTGTTCCGAACATTAGTCCTGTTTTCCCAAAATGGCAAAAATTAGGGTATCTTAATCTCTTAATTAACAAACCCTAATTAATTCTTAATTAATTAAATCAATTAACAAAAAAACAAAATAAAAATCTGCCGACCCTCCCCAACCCTAATACGCACACACATTTCTCATTTTAATGTGTGCGCCGCGGGTTCCTCTCCTCTTCGATTCTCTCCTCTGCGATTCATCTCTCCAATCTCAAACTCCCCACCTCCGATCTCTCCACCGCCGTTCTCCCCCCCCCCTCCGTTCTCCCCACCTCCGTTCTCACCACCCTCCGATATCCCCTAACCCTAAAATCTAACACTCCCCCTCCGATCTGTTTTCTCCTCTTCGAGGAAAACCCTAAAATCGTTCTCCCCACGGCCGATCTCCCCAACCTCCGATCTCCCCACCCTCCGATCTCCTCGTCTCACGACTCTCCTCTTCTCATCGCAGTGATGAAAACCCTAACTCGTGAATCTCTAGACAAATCTGTTGCGCCTCTCTCGCCGTTCTCTGTCACCGCAGCTGGTGACGACGTTGTCCGCGGGGAAAAAACAGACGCGCCTATCTCGCCGTTCTCTGTCACCGTAGCTGGTGACGTCGACGCCGCCGGGACGGAGGATGCTTTAGGGGCCGACAACTCAGATCCGGAATGTTTGTACGGTGGGGCAGCTCTGAGCGGTCGGGAGGATGAGCCCATGGAGAATGAAGAAGAGCAGGGTCTTCGAGCCTTTTGGAGGTTGAGGAGGGAGGTTCTACGTGCTTTCTGGAAATGCCAATTTCCAGAAATCAGGTGATATCTAACTAAATCTTGGTTCGAGCATGTTGGATATGCTTCATTTGTTGGATATGCTTCATTTGTTGCTTCTGATCCTGATTACATGTTGGATATGTTGGTTCTGATGCTATGTTGGTTCTGCTCATTTGTTGGATATGATGATTTGTTGGGTTCTGATCTTATGTTGGTTCTGCTCCTATGTTGGTTCATTCATGTTTAAAAAAGGCTGTGGGATAAATGGGTTAAAACCTGAAATGATGTTAATTGTTCACCAATCCATGTTTTACTACATTAGTGATGCATATTAGGTCTGAAATGAGTAAATCCGAGTTGAAGTGGTTTCATTAATGTGTTGAGGCTTATTTTTTCAGAGTTCAAGTCATGATATTCTTTATAAATGCATATCTTTACTGCATAATCTTTACAAAAGTCTGACTGCATTTTCTTTACAAAAGTCTGACTGCATTTTCTTTACAAAAGTATGACTGCATCATCATCTAAGCTATCTCCAACCCTAAATGTAACATGAGCTTCTCATTACCAGGTCCATGTCCTTCTTCCATCATGTACTTTATGCAATCTTTCACTAGCTGCATTGGTTGTAGTGCATTGAAGCTTGATGTAACTGCATTAACAAGATCATTGGTATTTTTGCATGCTTGCTGCTGCTGCAGACTTTGGATAGCGCTAAAGAATCTTAGATCATTAACATTCATATCTGGACTGTTTGGTGGCTGTTGCACTAAATGTATATTGAATCCATCTGCATTTGCAACCAATCTGAAGTCTGCATCATTGTTTGTAATGTGAGGTTTTGCATTGTCTTGTTGGATGTAAATTGTTTTGCTTAGACATGCAGGCCATCTAGCCTTAATTTTAGGAATAATCTGAAAATGAAAAACATTAAATTGAAAACTGAAATGCAACTTATATAAGCTGAATAAGGAATAACTCATTGTTACATGCTTCACAACTGAAAAAATCAAAGCTAGTTACGTGATTAATTAGGCAGTTTTTTATCACATCCTTTGTGATAGATTCAATCGGCTTAAGCTCCATAGTTCCAGCTTGTCTGTTTTTGCTGTTTCTTTTGGCTTGTACCTCCTCAGTAAAGGGCCATATGCCTATTTTTCCATCAAAAACTACACTCCCATCTTCTGAAAACATTGGTCGGCAGACAGCACACATGAACATGATCTTAGGAATGAACTTCTTACTCTTGCAATATCTATGTGGATCTTTTTCCCTATGGCTCATGTAATATCTGTGGGTGTTTTTGGTAAGATAGAACCATTTCTCATCAATGTGAATTATGTTCTCCATAGGCTTGAATCTAAGAACATTAAACTCCTTCTCATATTCTATGGCTTGTAAACTGAACCCTAGTCTTAACACTTTATTTGGAGCTGTCAACTCGGGTTTTATGGCATTGGTGTGAACCCTGATCAGATTGTTTTTAACCCACCTTCCCACAGTTGTTTTTGACATGTTAATGCTATCAGCTAGGGCTCGAATTGTACCTCTTTTTTGGTAATGAACTTGTTCAATTTGCTCTATGTTTATCTTGCCTGCTGGCTTGTTTCCTTTGCCTTGTCTGTTTGAACCAAATTTGATGCATTCACCTCTTTCTCTTTGGCATCTTGCAGCTTTCCATATTCTTGAGACAGTCCTCACACAAAGACTGTGTTTTGCTGCAGCCTCTCCAATCCTCCCTCTCTCTGGTTTGCCATTCTTGCAGTGAAGAAGCAAGAACTGCACTATTTCATCTCTTGCAGATTCTGAAACATCTCTTTCTTTACCCATTTGTAATTTTTTGATGCTTTTTGATGTTTGTAGCAAAGACATGAATGGTGGTTCAATATTTATAATCAGTTTTAGTGGGAAATTTGAAATATTAGTTGATGAATTAATTTTTGTTTTTGCCTCCAGTTTTGAAATTTTGAATTTCGAAATTTTTATTCCTTTTTTTTTTTTGATTAAGTGTTAATCAATATTACTAATTGTACCATTAGAATCCCTTATTACTTTCGTATTGGTATCTGTGCCGAACACAAACCAGACTAATGATCCGGGACGGAGAGAGTATAAAATATAATATAGCAATTTATTTATTTACTAATTTTCAAATAATAAAAGTATAATACATGTACAATGTAGAAAATAACTAAAATTTAGGATTGCAATAATATATAATATTGATCAATTAAATGCATTTTTTGGTAATTAATGAAAAAATACATGTAAGTATAATATGTTAATTATATTATAATATTATAAAATACTACATAAATATTCAATTTGTGCAACGTACAACGTGGAAAGCTACTACATGCAGAAGCTAAAAGCCCATGCAGGAATGTCTCTAACATATTTCGCTTGAGATAGAAATAAACCATGTGATGTGTAAGTGGCTTTCAGACCGAGAAAATAGCTTAACCGCCCAATATCTTTAATCGTAAATTCAGATTACATACGATTAATGAAAGCCGAGATATGAGAATGACTACTTCCAATGAGAATAATGTCGTCAACGTAAACTAGAATATAAAATTTGAACCATCACGACAATAGACGAAGACAGAGGTGTTTGCGCGGCTGCAGTGAAACCCAATGATATCAAGAAGGAACTAAGACGATGAAACCAGGCACTTGTTTAAGACCGCAAAGTGCCTTAGATAATCGGGAGGCATGATCTGGACAAGTTGAATCAGTGAAGCCCAACGGTTGTTCCATATATATTGGTGTCGAGAGAAGACCATTTAGAAATATGTTCTTCACATCAAGTTGATGAAGGGACCATCCACAATGAATTGCGATCGATAAAACAATCCGAACAGTAGCGACTTAAACAACATGATTGAAGGTGTGTGAGAAATCCAAGCCTGGAACTTGTGAGAAACCTTGAGCGACAAGACGAGCCTTGTCATGCTCAATAGAGCCATCGAATTTAAACTTGGTACAAAATACCCATTTAAAGCCGATAATATTTGTATTTGGAGGCCACAGAACTAGCGTCCAAATCCCATTTTTGCGAAGAATATCCATTTCCTCAGTCATAGTAGCGAGCCAAATAGGGTTTTTGAGGGCGGTTTTATAACTCTTTGGCTATGTCGAAGTAAAAAGAGCACGATGTAGAGCTATATCTGCATAAAAGGCAAGGTGACGGGGTTTGAAAATACTAGCCCGGGCTCTTGTAATCATAGGATGAACAACAAGAGGGGTTGGCTGCTGATCAACGAGTTGAAGTGGAGAGGCCAGCATATCTTGTTGAGGTGGTGGATCGGCATTGGTAGGGCATAACGAGCAAGGCGCAGGTGCTGCAGCGGCAGGAACCGGCCGAGCATCGGCTGGAGTGGCCGTGGGAGCTGGAGTAGAAACCCGGAGAGCCATGGGCTCAATAAATGTGGATATGTCAAGCCGAGAAATACCAGCACCTGCAGAGGAACTCGTCATAGAAAATAGATATTTATCAAAGCGAGCATGCCGAGTAATATATATTTTGGATGTAGAGGGATCCAAACACCGATAACCTTTGAGGTGAGGAGAAAATCCGATAAATATACAGGGAATGCTGCATGGAGAAAATTTATTCACAGTATAATCCCGAAGACAATGATACACACGACAACCGAAAATGTGAAAATTTTCGAAATTTGGCGCGCAACCGAATAAAGCCTGAAATGGAGACAATCCATCGAGAACTGTAGATTGAAGACAATTAATAATATATGTTTCCGTAGAGAAAGCATCAACCCACATAGTAAGAGGAAGATGAGACTGAGATAATAATGTTAGTCCTATCTTTGTAATATGCCTATGCTTTCGTTCTGTTCACCCGTTTTGGGAAGGAGTATAGGGACAAGATAATAAGTGATGAATTCCTTTTGAGTGAAAAAAACTCTCGTACAACATGTTTAGTAAATTTCGTCCAACCATCACTTTGAAAATGTTTAATAGTAGTAAAAAATTTGTTTTCGACTAAGGCAACAAGCAATTTCAAGTGAGTGTAGAAATCAGATTTCCGAACTAGTGGATAGAACCACGTGAATCGACTAAAGTCATCAATAAAAATTGCATAGTGTCGAAACTGTGCAGATGAAGTAACTGGCGCAGGATCCCATAAATAACAGTGAATAATATCTAAGATATGTAAAGAACGTTTTTCATTTAAACTAAATGGTAAACAAGAACTCTTTGCACTTTGACATGGAGGACAAAGTTGTGGTTTAGGCAAACAAGAAGTAACAAAGATATGACCTTGTTTGCATAACAAAGAGATATAGTCAAAAGAAACATGTCATAGATGACTATGCCATAACTCAGAGAAGGCACAAAGGTGATCGCCTTTTAACTGAGAGATAAAAGCCGACTGAATATGATCAAGGACGTTGACCTCTGGTGAGAGTTTCCTTTGTGTGACAGTGCTGAACAGTAAAACACTAACTAGAAAATAAAATATCAACTAGATAATCAAGGTTAGTTTGATGACAGATAACTGATTCTTGGTTAGTGAAGGAACCACTAAAACATCCATTAAGCTAATAGAATCCGAAAGTCGAGAATAACCAATATGAGATACAGGTAAAGTAGCACCGTTACCCACAACTACTTGATCCGAGCCGGAGTAAGGCTGCACATTGTCAAGATGGCCGACGTCAGGTGTCATATGAGTCGAGGCACCCGTATTAATGAACCAGTCCGAAGTGTTTCTAGAAGAAAGCAAGCAATTCATGTTAAAGGCTTCAACAAGGTTTGTTGTGGAGGATGAGGAAGACTGAGAGTAGCGATCTGGGCAAAAAGTAGCATAATAATCGTCTTGACGACAAATTTAAAAACAAAGAAGGCGTCGATTTGACGATCGACCACGACCTTGTTTGGAAGAGTTACGGGAGCCACCACTTGAAGAGCCTCGGCCACGGTTAGATGAGGGCACACCATATTAATTTGATTAATTATATCCTAATATTACAATATAAGACCTCATAAATAATATTCGCGCAATCTAGTAGACAATATAAATAAAAAGTTATTTTTGTGCTAAAATTTACTCTCGTTAAATAGATATAAATTCATATTTGAGATTTTTTTTTTTTAATTATTAGAAAAAAGTGAAAAGTCGTTCACAAACCCTTTTCTCTTTGGCCCACGGAGGCAAAGTGTAAGCTAAATCATAACTATCAAATTATATACTTACACCAGTTTAAAATTAGTTCATGATTATATGTTTCTGGGATTTCAACTCCGAATTGGGCGCCCCTTCTCGAATAAATTCTCATTGTATTCTCTCTGCCGACTCTCACTTCCTGATTCTCGGTTTGAAACTCAAACTATTTTGTATGGCTGCTTTCTTTACTATGCATACTCTTTCTGATATCCAGGTTGTGATGAGTTACATATTTGTGTGGTTTGCCTACAATACAAATCCATATCTTGAATTTTGATTGGTAAGAGAAGTAGAGAAACAATGATCGCTTGCTGGGTTTGTTGTGATAGAGAAAATAGTTATAGCATTAGTACATTACTCAATAAATATGCAATGCTCTTATAACTAATTTTCCAATTGTGGCTCAATTGCTGTAAGCAACAGCAGCTCTTTCAAGAATCAAGGGCCACTTGCGGGCATAGAGATTAGAGGACCTTCTCTCCCATCTCAAGAAAGTAATGGGATAGATGTAAGATGCTAAGTGAAAAGGGCACACCGGAAACCTTACTAAAAGATTTTTAGGTGTAAAGTCATTTTTTTCAAGTGAGTGAGTTTTTACCTATTTAGATGATATTTGATTGCTCCTATTCTGTTATTCATTGGTTCGTGGATTATCTTGTGAGTTCATTCTCTGGTCTCTACTATTCTAGTTTTGGGGTATTTTAATTTTGTTTCTTTATTTCATGTCGTGTTTTTTTATAAAAATACTCCAACTTGTGCTTTAGTTTGTTAATTGACCAAAAAATATACCAACTTGTGATTTACACCTCTACTGTCTGATTGAGAAGGCAAGTTTTTAGTTTTATGAAGGAAGTAGGAGGACCTTGAGAAAGTGATGGATCTCAAACTGTTCAAGCAAGACATTGATGAGCTCATAAATGAATTTGCACAGGTATTTTCCAATTTCCACACACACACAAAAAAAGTTATTCTCTTCAGTGTTCTCCCATTATTTGGACTGTGCGTTGCTAATTGTTGCTTCACTCTTTTGCTTTGCAGTGTGAATCACGCTACTTTTCTGAATTCAAAAGAGTGTGGCTTTCGAGGAAGTTTTCATATATATTGGAGGCTAGTCCTACTACCAACCAAGGTTTCTTTATGCAGTCATTGTATGCACATTCCATCAGTAAGTTAACTAAGTATCTTGTCAATCTATCATACTTTTGATATCTTGTTGGAGATGATATTGTCATCATTTTGTGGTTCCCTTTGTGAAGAATCTGATTTCTCGAATCTTGATTCCAACAAGTACTTGTGCGTTTGTCTGTGATTGGGATTTGGGGGATGAAACTTGTTTCTGTTTATTTATAGGTTGATTTATTCATACAAAATAATATCTCTATGCGAAATATTCAGAATTCACGAGTTGAAGGATTGCATCACTCTACACGTTTATAAGCTATCAAAATATGCTTTTTGTGAGTGCAGTGATATGTTTGAGTCTTTGAAAAGGCTTTCATTCTTAGATGTATTAATTACTATTGCTCAAGGTTAATCCTTGTTTTGACTTTTGCTTTCATATTGTTTCTGATTGTAGGTTACATGGTTTCATCTGGTTCTTTCTCAAACAGATTGGGTGGATTTTATTGCCTGTACTGTTTGTTCGAGACACAACCGTTCAAACCACCTTTTAAAATTTATTTGCCTTTGGGTGAGTACATCAATTCTTTTCACCAGTTTGTAATATTCCTCTTGGATCATAAACTTGATTTGGGATTCTGGCTACTACTGACATATAATTGACTTTCTGTATTTCTGTAGTGGATGTGAGTTATTAGGTATTATGAAGATTGAATTGTCTTGGCTCAACATTGGCCTGAACCCATATTCTGAAATAATGTTGATGCATATATGAATACTAAGATAATGCTTCTTGGCATCCACGACTGGTACTGGAAATGTCATCTAAAGAATTTTGCATTCACTACGGGGATAATTTCATGGCTAGATTTCATTGTTAAATTATTTGTAAATGAGTTATGGTTTTGGATGATGATTTTTCTTAATATCTTATGCTGGGAAGATAATAGAGTTAAATACATCTTATAATTTTCTCCAACAGGCTTTATAGAGTTTGAGCTTTCTGTAATAGGTGGTATAAAATTTGGAAGTGCTATCTTATTTGATGAGAGATGCAGTCATGGTGAATTCTCTTGCAAGCCCTTACCTTAAAGTTTCTTTGACAGGAGAGTTGAAACAGCTCAAGAATCTTGTTGTTGATGCAAAGGCTGCGGGTGTTAATGTAGTTGCTGCTTTAATGAAGATTATGTTGGAGAGGAACATGTTTCTTTTTGGTTCTGTAGGTGAAAATGAAGGCTCTGCCACAGAGAGAGTAAACGAACTGACAGAAGTACAGAATACCCTTGTTCAAACAGCATATAATAAGTAAGTCCGAATCTCTTATTATCTGCTTCACTCTATTCTTCAACCATCACTTGGTTGGCTGTACCTGAAGGTGCCATGTTTGACTCATTAGGTTATTGGCTAGTTCTCGGCTCGAGCACTTCATCCACATGGACATGGTAAGTTTTCAATAATCTATCTACCATTTTAATAGGTTCTTCACTAAGTAATTAGAAGTTGCAGTAGAAACTGCTATTTAATTAGGATTTCAAGCAATGTTTGTCTCAGAGAATCAGGAACTCTTTGTTCTTGAATTTGGTGAAGTGTTATCTTGATATACACTTGGCGAGATGCAAATAATAGCAGAAATCAGTTTATTTGTGAACATAAAACTTATTAAAACAATCCTGTCTGAAAATATAATAAATTTGTGAACAATGTTGTTTTCTTTTTTTCTTTTTTCTTTTTTAAATTCTCTTTTATGCCTCTTAGGAGTTCTGATGATGGTTGATTCCCCCCAAACGTTGCTTGAGCATTCATTGTTGGCTAGTTTTGCCTAAAAAATAAGAAAAAGAAGAGTTAAAAACTCTCTCTCTTACTTGCCACTCTGCGTGTGTGTTTTGTTTTTCTAAATAATCTGTCCATCAGGGCAGGGAGCTTGATGTTGATTTATTTAAGAAAAGATCATCGGAGTATGCAGCAGCCAAGGAGCTTGCTATCAAAGGTATTTTCAATATGTTTCTGTAATAAAACCCTACATGGTGATGGAATGAAATGTATTGTAACTAACGCCCCAGTTGTGAATTTTGTTCTTGTTAAAGAGGCTAGCAAAGTGGTTGATGTAGAAAATATAAAGCACATAGCGGAAACGCAGCTTGGCAACGTGGTTGAGAAGACTGCTGCAGATTGGGAATCCCAGAAAGAGTTGCTCTATCAACAAACCGGTTTTAATCATCTTGCTGTGGCCGAGCAGGAAGAGGATGAAAATCCCATCAGAAGCAAGAAACGGAAAGCAGCAGCAGCAGCAGCTCGCGATGATGATGTTGGACAGCCGGAAGGCACAGAGAAGTTGGAGGAGCAAGAAGATCCTGAGGAATTCTGCAAAGAGTTAGAAGAAACTTTACTTATTGATACATTGGGATCCGACGATGAAGAAGATGAAGGTGAGTCTGATTCTGATGAATGGCTCAAAGAGCAGTGAACTTGAAAAGCATCAGCAATTAGTGTTAGATACCTTCATTGTCTATATAATTGAAAATTTTGATTATCATATCTCTCACATCATCCCAAAAAAAAAAAAAAAAAAAAAAGGAACTTTGTTGATATCACAATTCCGAATGATGTTTGTTTTGAACTGATCAAGTTGTCACAATTGTATTTTTGGGTATTTCCCAAAAAAAAAATCATATTAATTGGGCTATGTGAACTGTTATATATCAATAATTATGTCATTTCTTTAATAAAGTTATTTAGCTAAAAAATATATTAAAACTAAAATATTAATATTTATTCTAAATACGAATTAAGATATTAAACTTTGTATTATCCTAACATAATATGACTATCAAAACGTTAGTGTCTCTTTTAGAATACAAAACGATTGTTGTCTCTTCTTTAATTTTCCATTGCTTCTCTATTTCTCTTATCTTTTTTAATTTCTCAATTTCATACAAATTACAAACAAATTTAAGTAAATAACAACTAACTTCAAGTTGATTAGGGTGTTTTTCATTTTTTTAAAGTAAATATTGTCTATAATGTGAATAATTATTTTATCATAATATTTTGTAATTCTTTTTAAATCCTATCAGATTTTTCTTGCTGTATTTACGTGATTTTCTAGGTCTTTTCTTTGAATTTTTTGTTTAATTTTTAAAATTTTGTCCAGAGTGATTTTAGAGTTTAATTTGTTGGATTTTATTTATATTATTATTATGTTAATCGTGATTTTTGAGCTAATAAACATTATCTTATTCTTGAAAAAGGAAAAATTAGAAAAGAAATGATAAAAAATTCTTAAAAAATTTGCAGAAAAAAATACTATGAGAATTATTTTTAAATACTTACTATGCATTTATTATTTAATTTTGTTTCAAATTTATTTAAAAATTAAATGACAGGGCCAGACATGATTATATCATATTTATCCTTTAAATAATTGCAGGGATAAGGGTCAATTTAGCCCTCCGACTATTGTCACAGGAACATTTTAGCCCCCGCATGATTATTTGGCTCAATTAAGCCATTTTACTATTTAATTTGGTTCAATTTAACCCTTCAACTTAAAAAATTAATGTTTTACCCTGATTAGGAGAGAAAATATATTTGCTTTATGATTTTATCTTTATTTCTCAATTGTTTATTATTTTGTATATTAATTTAGTTTTTTTATTTATACTTTTGATTTATCTAAATAATAAAGTAATAACTGGAATAATAAAATAAATTTATTATTAATTAATTAAAAAACACAAAATTATAAATTTATCTATTAATACATAAATTTGGTATATAAAATGAAAATATCTATATTATTTTTAACTAAAAATATGAGTTATTATTGTCAAACATATTTTCTTTTAATACTCCAAAAAAATTTAGTTTAAACATTTATTATCATGTACTGTAAATTTATTTTATTCGAATAATCCAACAATTTATATTTTAAAAATATATTTGAGTTATGATTTTATTTTAATTTCTCAATTGTTTAGTATTTTATATATTAAATTAGTTATTTTTTATTTATACTTTTAATTGTATAAGTAAAAATAATTATTAAATAAATAATAAATACATCTATTGGTATATTAATCTGGTATATTAACTACAAAAATAATTATCTATAGTTTTAGCTAAAAATATAAGTTCAAAGATATGTATTAAAAAAAATTCATCATGGCATTTGAGTTGTTTTATTTATTATTTTTTTATTACTTAAGAAGAATATATAAGGCGAATAAATAATAAATTAAAATTCCATTATGATAAATTAAATTATTCTCCTAATTTTTTGTATGATAATTTTCCAAATTATTCTCCTAATTTGTTGTGCTATAGAATTAGTTTTGAAAATAGAATTTAAAATATAAATTGTTGGAGTATTTGAATAAAATAAATTTACAGTACATGATAATAAATATTTTAACTAAATGTTGTTGGAGTATTAAAATAAAATATGTTTGACAATAATAACTCATATTTTAGCTAAAAATAATATGGATATTTTCATTTTATATACCAAATTTATTTATTTATAGATAAATTTATTATTTTGTGTGTTTTTAATTAATTAATAATAAATTTATTTTATTATTTCAGTTATTACTTTATTATTTAGATAAATCAAAAGTATAAATAAAAAAAACTAAATTAATATACAAAATAATAA
>JAPKLW010000648.1:319606-342949 GCA_026898455.1 Plectranthus barbatus
ATCAAAAGTATAAATAAAAAAAACTAAATTAATATACAAAATAATAAACAATTGAGAAATAAAGATAAAATCATAAAATAAATATATTTTTTCTCCTAATCAAGGTAAAACAATAATTTTTTTAAGATAAAGGATTAAATTAAACTAAATTAAATAATAAAGGATTTAATTGAGTCAAATAATCAGGAGCTTAAATATTTATATGACAATAATCGAGAGTTAAAATGACCTTTATCCCAATAATTGTAGCCAGAGAATCTTTGTGCGTCTACTTTACTTTCTGGCTTTTTGATCTTCTCCTCCCATTTGCTAATGCTGTTGGGTGATGTTAAAGCTCTAAACTTTCTGATCCCTTCTGCTTAAGAAAATAAAACCAACGCCTCTGCTTGCGGCTGAGAAACCCAAATCGAAGAACAATGTCTCTGCTGCTTCCTGCGAATGACGACGGTTTGTGATCTTGAATTTCTGCGTTCCTCAATATGTTTTTTTCTATTGAACCTAGGTTTTTGTTTATTTTCTCGTTGAACACTCACTTGTGGGTTATGTTCCTTTTTCTCTCAAAAATAGAATCGACAGCATTCAGTATTGAAACAAGGGAGGCTTCGCCGGCGAATTTGCTGCTGAAAATTGAGTCTTTTTCTTTGCTTTCTGAGTTTGGGATTCATAAGTACGAATCGAGGGAGTTTGCAGCCGGAGACTGGAAATGGTGTGCTAATATCTGTATCTTTGATCGCTATGAAGCAAAGGTTGATATAAACTATGTCTGTGTATTTGTAGGAGCCTCATAATTTATCCGGACGGATACAAATACGACGGCAAGGGTGAAAAAGGCGAGCATGTTTCTGCTTTCTTGTCGGCAGCTGGGACTAGCTCCCTCCCTGTGGACTGGGAGGTTCATGCCATCTTTTCATTCTTTTTGTACAACCACATTTCGGACAACTATCTTTGTTTTCGAGGTAATTCATTTGTGTGAGTCTAATTACGTGAGAGAGGAGGTTTTGATTCCTGAGCTGGTATGTTTATTGTTGATCGATCAGGAAAAGCACGGCGGTTTCATGATGTGAATCCGAAATGGGGATTCACCGAATTAATCTCAAAGAAAAGCTTGACAGATCCAAGTAATGGATACCTTGTGGATGATAAGTGTGTGTTTGGAGCAGAAGTGTTTGTGATCAAAAGCCAGCGTGTGATTGAGTCTTTGTGTTTGATGAGAAGCAGTAGTCAACCATTGAAGCGCGAATGGGAGATTGCAGGATTTTCGGAAATGGTAGGTGTTTGGGAGTCTGAGGAATTCGAAGCTGGAGATTACAAATGGTATATATGTGTATTGTATAGTTTTTTCAGTCTACTTGATATATGCAGCATGTTTATTAACTAGGAACAAATCAATAACCTTTGATTGTAATGTTGGTTGTTTATTGATTCATAGTATAGTTATTATCTTACTCTTTTTCTATCTGTATATCCATATTCTTGACGCTTCACATTTTCATTTTGTGAACTTAGGAAAGTAAAATTGTTTCCACGAGGAAATGGAAACGGAAGTGGGCGTAGCGTCTCCATCTTTATGTGCTGTGTTGATTCAAACAAATTCGGTGCTCATGAAAAAGTGAAGGCCGAATTTTGCTGCAGCATTAAAAACAAAATCCACAATAAACACCACTCCAAAACCGGTAAAGTTGTACTATATATATATATATATATATATATATTTTAATCTATCTCGATCTGGTACGTGAATTTGATCCTGAAATGGATATGATGCTGGTTATGGATTAATTGGGATGGTTTTCTCTCTCTCTCTCTCATCGTATATGCAGTGCACGGTGGAATTCCATTAAAAGTATAGTATTTGAATCTCTTTTGCAGAGACTCATTGGTTTACACGTCGTAGTGCGGACTGGGGATTCCCTGAATTTATAGGGCTTGGTGATATGAGAGAGCCGAGGAAAGGATTTGTGGTTGGTGATGCTTTCTTACTGGAGATAGAAATCTCGGTGCAAGCATTTGTACGCGGTTGCGATGCAAATACAAATGAGATGTATCAGCCATCCGAATGACTCTGATCATCTATGCATGTAAGAAATGAGAATTCGTTTCTCTCAAGTTCAACTACTGTTTTTGTTTCTGCCAAAACATTATCACTCCATCTGTTTTTGTTTAGTATACCCATAGGTTGTTTTTATTCTCTAATGTTGTTTGCAGTTTTTGTCCCCCATTTTACTGGATTACAACTTATCCATGTAAAATCTATCAGGTGCTTATTGCTAATCAGGTTCATCTTTAACCTATATATATATATATCCTATTACACTCACTAGTCTAGATTATTAGTATCGCTCATGAATTTTGTAACAAAATTGTTTTTTTATATGTATTGTTGTACTATTTTTAACTCACTTTCTTAATATTTTTAGTTTTTGTTCACCATACGAAGATATTAAATTTAAAATATAATTGATAATTATTGTTGCACTTGTAATTTTAGGAGAACTTTAGTTATAATTTTTATATATAGTTGTGTTCTAATTAAAATTGTTTGATTTAACTATGAAATGGAGCAGATTCTTTCAAGAATTAACTCATTTATACTTAGCTTGTTTTGAATGTTGATTTTTTTTATTTTTTTTTGTGAATTTCATATTTTCCATTATATAAGATCTTAAACAATAATTAATAATTATTGTGGCATTTTTAATTTGTTTACATATATATTTTTTTTAGACCCAAATTTTAAATTTTTAGATCCGGTCACAAAACTTGTACTCACTAAAAGCTCATTTGGCATTTATACAAGTATAAACTTATTCTTCGAGATACATATGTATATAAACGTATTGATGATATTATAAAATTTGTCCCAACACGCAGCTTTGTTTTGATCGTACAATATGTATACCTGCATAAATAAAATACATTAATTATATTTTCCTTTAATCTTAATCCAACACATATAATTATATTTAATCGATTATATGTACTACAGTCTACAATAAAAAAATACTACTACTCTTGTGGTTAAATATAAAGAAAATATGATTCAATTAACCAGATATATTAACCCAACCCTAAACAAACACCTTGCGGTCAGTATTTTCGATCACAATTTTTCTTTCATTTTCATAAATTAAACTGTATACACCTTATTATAATTGAATGTCTCAAATATATAAGTAAAATCATTAATATAAAAAGTAAATAAATAATGATATGAATATTCGAGATTTATACATATTATATATATATATATATATATATATATATATATATATATATCCATGCAAGTTCTGATACTTTCCCTTCACTTCTATTGTATAAACCTTTGAATTTCACTCCCAACATACATTAAAAATAATGCAGGGTGCAAAAAAAAAAAATATACCTCGTATTAATATTACAAAGAAGAGAGAGAAGCAGTCTGTGATGATGGCTGTGTGGAAGATGAACTGGAGTTGTCTGTCCAGTTCTTCTCCCCCCAATGCCACAACATGCTTTCCCAAAAGCAGAACTCCTCAAAACAAGTCGTCAATCTCGTGTCTCGTACCTTGATCCTCCAATGCCCATCGCTGTAGTTGCCCTTCTCCGCCTGCCGCCGATTCCACTCCAGCGCAGCCTTCTGCTTCGACCTCAGCAAGCAGTACTTCTGCAACTTCTCCGGCATCGCATCGTGCACCTTCCACCAAGTCCGGTGAGCTACATCGCTCGCAAACTCCTGCAATATATCCACGTTCCAGTTGCAGTCGTAGTCTCGGAAGCACAGCCATGGCTTCAACCCCAGATAATGAAGCACGTACAGAACCGGAGGGTCAGCGCCAAACAGCCGCGTCTTCATCTCCTTCCTCTCCGGCTCATCACCGATCCAGAAATGCTTCAAGAAGTTCATGTGCTTCGGGATCCGATGCCACCACGTGAACACCTCGTTCAAATACCCCTGATCCCCACCATTGTACGACACTATCTCGTCGATGTGCTCCATCAGCAGCTGGAACGTGCAGTTGGATGGCTCGATCACCATCACTCCCGAGTTGAACAGCGTCGCGTTGTTCCCCGTGGCTGATATCTCTGGCATCTCGAACAAGAAATCGATGTTCCTGAGGATCAGCATGTCTGCATCTATGAAAATTATCTTGTCGTAATCTGTCAACTGCCACAGACGGAATTTGCTGTAGTTCCATTCGTTGTAGGCGTCTCGCTCTGCTTTCGGGTTTCTGATTCTTTGAATTGTGTGGATCTTCCATCCAGCCTCCGCGAGTCCTTCCCTGTGGTAGTCGCTGATGCTCTCATCAACAAGGATCACGAGGTCACGAGTGGAACCAGCCATACGAATGCTCTGCGCTGCAGCTATGGCTCCACAGACATAAAACTGAGCTGAGTGCAGAATAGTTGCATATGCTTCTCTCCTCGAGTTACCCAATTTCCAGTTTTCTGCAAACAGTTTCAATGTTAAACACAACCACGAGTGCTCGAATTTACTGTTTCAGACATTAGAGCTAACCTTCTGTGTTGAGAGGAACTGCAAGCTCACAGGAGCCAACAGGAAGGTTGAGTTTCTCTCTCAACTTATTTAAATTAGGTTTATACAGCCATACGTTGCCTTCCCTAACAACCAGCTCTTTGCAAGAAAACAGATTAGGTGTCGGGAAACAGTCGGTGACAAGAAGGACATGCACATGATGATACCCCTTGGCAGATGCAGCAACCCTTGCAGCTTCAAGCTGCAAGTGGAAACGAGCAACGTCCCTCGCCCAGTTCCTGGACTTATCGCATGGAAGCTTCACTGCTATCAAGTCCAACCGTGGTTTTCCCAGGTAGTGAATCTTTGGTAGAGTAGGGCAAGTGGGAACATCAAAGTCTTCTTCCTCGTCCACCCATTCTGGATATAGTGTTTCCCATGTGATATTCGGTGAGACGTTATCAGCCACGAGCACAACATGCTCTGTATCCGGTGACAACTGCTTCCACTGATTGATTTCTTCCTCATTGAAATTCAATAACCCTATTCCCTTATACTCGTCCCTGTCTGTTAACCTCTCCATTGCAGCTGACACTCGGTCCCATTCTATATCTACAGGTGATGTGTATCTTTGATCTATGCCAAATCTATCCCTATTCAATCAAGCATTGCAAGCAAGGCATAAGAGGATATCAGTTTAGCTTTGAGTGAGATGAATTGAAAGAAGTGCATATAATCAGGGGATACCTTGATCGAGAAGGGGGAATATGGTCTGTGTCATGAATCGATGGAGAACGTAGGAATGTAAAGATTGCTCCCATCAAGATAATGGCCATGACAAGCTTCAAAGTAGTGAACTTGAAGGTGGATATCCTGTCCATACTGGAACGATAAAGGGACCTGTCCCCATCTTTGAACACTCTACTTCTAAGAAACCTTCTTTTGCTTGTATCCTCACTGGAAACAACCACAACAACCAAGGAGGAAATCTCTGTAAGCATAAGCAAATCAACAATAACTCATGACTCATGAGAATACCTATGGAATTCCATAGAAAGTCATGCCAAAAAGTCCATGAACAAGCTAAAGATGAAGGAGATAGTAGCTATCTACTTGGTGACTAGCTCAAACTAGTTGGAGTGTTAAGACAACACAAGAAATCTTCAACAAGTCATTGTTATTACCAGGTTCAACTTTTTTAATACTCCTCTAAGATAAGAAAACGGGAAGTTATTTAAGCCTCCAAGTTTTAAGCTAGCTAATCACCAACCAACTAATATAATCCATATAAATTGGTTCATTAGCTCAAAACACGAAATTATATTCACACCGACAATCAGACACTCCATAACTCTGTCCCTGTCCAATTTAGTTGATTCTGAATCCACTAGGTCTGTTCCTTTCTCAAATTGCTAGAAAAATCCCATGATTCAGTATTGAAACAAAGAACCCCAAATAATAGTCTCCCCACAGTAAAAATCTTCCATCTTGGAAATGGAATGCAGAAAACAAGCCATCAAGCCCAAAACCCACATAAAAAAACAAGAGGAAATACAGAATTTAGACGCCAAATACACAAATACTTCCACGTTCAATCGTCAAATAACCAAAACTAATGATTCCAAAACAGCAGAGGCGGCGAACTATATTGAATCCATATAAACCAACACAGAATCCTCCAAACAAAAACAATCCAAAAAAGTGTTAAGAAACGAGCCCATCAATCCAAGCAAAGCAAGCAGCAGCAGCTCAAACAGTGGAAAAAGACGAGTGGAATTGAGCCTTACTTATTGAAAGGAAGCCTATGTCTGGACTCTGCTGATTTAGGCGACGACCCTCTCATATTTTTTGGCTGATCAATCCCAACTCAGGGAAGGCAGCATCCCATTTCAAGAAACAGAACAAGATTATTTCTTTCTTAAAAATAGCGACGAATCGAAGTGACTGCTAAACAACTCCCAAGTAAAATATGGTTTTAAGAATTTCAATGCTGTGGATTCATAAAAAATGGCGCAAAGTTTCTCGTGGATTTTAGGGAAGAAAGATCCAATCAGAGAAAGAAAATGCCAAAGAAGAAGAATTCGATGTCAGTCAGAGAAGAAATTGTTTAATAATAATGTAAGACAAATTGGAGAGAGAGAGTAAAAGGCCAATTATGGTGTGGGAGTATATATATATTACAAATCTCATAATTTGGTGAGTTGTAAAAAAGAGACAAATGATTAATCAAGAAAGTTAGCATGCATCTTCACAATAATTACTCAATATTTAATTGCTTTTATTAGTAAATCTTATGAAACATTATTACAAAAAATAACAGTTCAAAATGAAATATATTATGCCTTTTATTTGTTTAGATACCATGTTAGTACATATAAAATTGATAGTAAATGCAAATCTCATGTATTGATAAAGTTTTATGTGAATGAGTACGACATTATCCAATAATTTATAATAAAATTTCTTCATCAATTGTAAATATATAACAACTCTTTTTTTTATTGCACTTTCTCCTAAAGTATGAATAATTAATTTTATAGATACTATTATTTTATTCGAGATAGTATACCAAACCAATGATTCCTTTAATTTTTTTATTATTATAAACAAAAATTAACAGCTCGATGTATGTGTCACTTTTTAATTCTAAAACTTCACCTAATATAACAACAGCCCACTTTCCAAATTTCGCAAATATATACTTTTAATTTTTAGATAACACTCGTTTATCAGATTATCATTGTGCATTATATCAAACTTGTATTAGGTAACTGATAGTATAGTCGGTACAACCACCAAATAATTAAGTAATTATAATATTTTATTTTGTAATTAGTTAGAAGATTATTCAACTGAATTATTGGATATACAGTGTAAAAAATTATAATTCGAATATAAAATTGGTATAATTAAAAAACCTTAAATTACAAACAACTCATATGTTAAAACTTGACTTAAGGAACACTCAAATAACAAACAACTCAAACTTGAAATATTTTATTTAGAAGAATTATTAAAACTAATATGGACTACTCGTACAGAAAAAGTTAAAACAGCTTTTGTTTTAATATTAATATTGAAACCAAAGTTAATTACTATAAAAAATGAAACTTGAAATAAAAGAGATGTTTGTCTTGTCTCGTATCTAATCAAATTAATGAATAAAAATAAGAGATGATTGCAAGTTAAAACATAATTACTGATTGAATCGACTCCATTTGGTTTTATTACTTATTATTTATTATTAGTTGCGATGAAATAATAATTAAATATTCTGGATTATCATTTTAAAAAACCGTTCTACCACATGGTGCTCAAGTCAAATAATATATAAAATTCGAAAATATGACTTCTTTTTAATTAATAGAGAAACGGTTAATGAAGGATATTGACTTGTAAAACATGACTTAGTTATCAATATAGAGGCATGAATGAATGAATGACTACCAATCTTGAAACTAAGGGATGTGAAAATGGTAAGCAAAACCACCATCCAAATGACTGAATCTGAATGTATATAGAGCAAATGATAAATGGCCAAAAATTTCAAAACAAAGTCGTGTATAAAGTCATCCGCATATGATCAAAACTCGCAAAAACTATTGAATTTCTTATAAATGATAAAAAAAAGAAAGTATATGGAGAATGAACCATGGCAGTCAAGCTTAGTTGGATGGCTTCTTCTGCTCCTGTGTTTTATCAGAATGAGCTGCCTTTTTCTTGTCCTTCCTCTCCCTCTTTTTCAGGGCAGTCATCCGGGCTTTCAAGATGGTTGCATAACTTGACTGGAACCGTTGATGATCTTTTGGACCAACCTGACAATTCAAATCATGTTTCTTTCAGTAAAATAAGTCAAGTCCCTCACAACAATCGCACACTACTCAAATCAACTCAACTCAAAACAAAAATAATTGGTAATCATCAACATTTAAGGAACATTGTAACTGTAAACAAGGGAGAAATTAAAACAAAACTCGGTTGAACTTGTAAAGTGTAAAGAATACAGATGGTGAGTCACTCTCTCCAATAGAGGTTTTCAATCTGTAAGAGAGTTGTTCGGCCTCATACGTGCAAACTTAGATTTGACTAAAGATATATGGATGACAAGCAAAAAAGAATTTCTCAAATTGGTACAAGAAGCTGATCTATCTAGATCGACCCCTGCTTTTTCAAAAGTGGTTGGGGGGATGTGATGGCAGACATCTTTCATAAATAGGAACTAAGATAAGATCATTTAGTGAGATGTAGTCTCCCTAGGATAGAACCTGTTTGAGATAAGCTCAAAGAACTAGAGAGTTTTCTTTGGAAAAAAAGGAGCAGTCCAACACAAAGAAATTTTCCACAAAGATGAGGATACCATGGTCAGGAATTCATACAAGACAATAAAAAACGGATTGAACAACCTATTCTAAAGAGTTACGGCTGGCTAACTATACACGGGATACATAAGAGAATAAGATGCACAAGATATTCAAATATTCAAAGCCTATCTAGGGTCTACAGATTGGAGTTATGCTCATCTAGAGTTTGTGCCTTAACACAGAGAACATATTCAGAATAAATTAGTGGAAATGCCACATTAAGAAACTGCAGCATCACTGAGACAATATGATCAGCTCATAGCAGAAAATTGATTGTGCCCAAGTTCACAGTTATTTGATATTCTCCCAATGATGAGATGCAAATAGAGTGAAGATACTACTCCCAGAATAGGTTATACCGTTGTTGAAATAGTTTTCTTTCCATCTGTAGCTCGAACAAGGCACTTAAATTCAATCTTTTCACCAGCTGTGCTCATCTTATTCCTTTTAACCTTGGACTTGTCCGAAGCTGGAGATAGTCATAGGAAGAATCAGACTGCTCTCAGTTTCCAACAACAGCAGTAGTATACAAATTTGTCTACCAAAAATAATCTTATCAAGAGGTGAAAGTATAGAAAAGAATATGCAGTCAAGGATGAACACCCACAGTGTTTCAGAGTAACCCACACAGAGCCCTTTTCTGTAGTCCGCTCAAACATGTTGGTGAGTTCACTGAGGAAGGGATCCGGCTGCAAGCGTACCTAACAAAAGAAAATGAAAGATAAGTAACATCTTAAGCTAATTTTTTACTATATAGCTATTTCTGCCAATGCAAACAGCACATACACATCAGTGATCAGTTAAACATACAATAAGTATCCATACTACTGTACAAGTGACTGACAAAGCATTTACCATTGAACACATCCACCATTAACAGCAACTTAACATTCCACAGTTGAAAATTTCTTCAGAAACACATATATTGTTCCAATTCCAAACAAAACATCCGACTAATATATTCCACGATCACTAGAACCAGACATCACTCTGAAGAACTTATTTTTCTGTTTCCCAGTTTACATGCATGTGTGATGTGTGAAACCATAAAATTCATGCCACTCGCAGATCACTACAAGTAAAAACAAAGGAATCAACGCACTCAAATACAAAAGACTACTAGAAATAATAGGATCGAATAAGAGGAGAAAGCTAATATCTTAGCTCGCGTTCACACGGATTTGCTAGTGAAGATATGTGATGAGAATTACCATCTTGTTTCCGGTGACGGAGGGCGGAGAGAAACGTGACCTGAAATTTGGGGCTTTCTTCTTCGCTTGAAATGGGTTTTACAAAAATTGACCGAATCCAAATATATATGATGGGTCGGGCAACCCGGTTTCCAAAACCAGATCCGATTAGCAATTTACCGTAATTTTATAAAGGAGAACTCCATTTTATCATGTAGTCCCAATAAAATATTGTTAATACATTATTTTTTCTAATAAAAAATCATTATTTATTAAAATAACTAAAAATTAAAAGAAAAAGAAGAAGTCCTCTTTCAATAATGCAGGATAAAATTAGTTGAACAAATTTACCGAAACTCGGCAACAAACTCGCCGCGGCTGAGACTTTCAAGTGTTCAACACTTCACTCTCACAGCGGATTTCCCGAGGGAAACCCAAAAAATCTCTCCCTCACCCCTTCCATTTCTTCAATCCCATTAATCATTTCCTTTCTTGAAATTGTACTCTGCTTTGGAATTGAAGGATAATTTATAGTGCCTAAATTATGTGGATAATGAGATCGGTTCGACTGCCATTCGTCCGGTTTCACGCAGCGGCGGCGGCTAATTTCTCATCTTCTGCAGCGGCGGTGGAAGCGGAGAGGTGCATAAGAGAAGGGGCGAGGAATGATTGGAAGAGGGAAGAAGTTAAGTCCGTCTACGATTCCCCTATTCTTGATCTGCTATTTCATGCTGTAAGTTATCTACATTTTCTCTACTGTTTGGTTAATTGATATGTTTTTCTGAACTGGCTTCATTTGCTTATTCTTTTGCGCTTAGGCTCAAGTTCATAGGCATGCTCACAATTTTAGGGAAGTGCAGCAGTGCACGCTTCTATCAATCAAGACTGGTGGATGCAGCGAAGATTGTTCGTATTGCCCGCAGTCGTCCAGATACAACACCGGCCTCAAAGCACATAAGCTTATGAATAAAGACGTAGTCTTAGAGGCTGCCAAAAAGGTTTAATTCTTCAATATGAGTTACAAATTGTTATATGTTGTGTGTGTGTGTCCATTTTGAGGTATGAAGGTTTAGTCTTGCTACTGTAGTTTACTGAAATTATGCCTCAAAACTTTTATAATTGGCAGTAAGAAACCCCTCTCTGGGGTGGTTAATGTGAGCTTGGGTTTCATGTTAGGACATCAGGCTAATGCATATAAGGGAAAGCCGTGATAGTCTAGCAGTTGTTCTCTCTGTAAGGTGCATGAACCTTAGAAAATTAGTATGCCCCGTGAAGCACAATATTCTTCTGTAAATGCATATGTGTTCGAGGCATTTATAGTGTGTGCTTAGCTTGCTTGCCATACGCACATCATTTCCGGGGATGGCTTCCGAGTTTGTGTTACTTACTTGAGAAATTTGCTTTCATAGGCACGTGTGTCAAACTTATAAAGCACCCCATCACTCTTCATTTAATGATTGAAAGTGTTCTACAGGCAAAGGAGGCTGGTAGCACTCGGTTTTGTATGGGTGCAGCATGGCGAGATACCATAGGAAGGAAAACCAATTTTAACCAAATCCTTGAGTATGTCAAAGAAATAAGGTATGTAATACAGATTGCATGTTCTATAAACTATTTTGTAGTAACAAAAGATGCATTATGGTGACAAACTTGTTATTTATTCTATATAATTTGAAATCCAGAGATGATTTATGTAGTCAAGACATGTCATTTAGGTGCTTTTAGAAAAATAAGCCTTTTTATACTTTATATGCATGGTTAATGTATCAATCCTCTTTTTTTTGTGGATACCTGTACTTGATCCAAATGTTACAATGCCCCTTTTTTTGTATTTAGTGTCTTCTTTATATACATTGCAAAATTTGGCATTTTTTGGCAAACTCAAAGTAACAAATTGCTCGCGCTGTGTGTTCTGTTAAATTCATCTATTGCACCATCAAGTTTTTATGTTGACTATGTATATGTGTGTGCGCATATCATTTGCATACATATAGAACAGCAAAAACTCACCTCATGCAAGTCTGGTGAAAATAGTCCTGTAAACTGTTCCTATGATCTTGTTTGACTTGCAGCATGGCATTCACAATATTGCAGATGTTTATTTTGTTTGCCTCTAGCATGGTCTAGCTTCTTCCTATTTCAATCTTGCACATTGTTGAACTTGTTCGTCGTCCATTTGCATTGATTATCTGAATCATCAGATTTGTTTTTCCATGATAAGGGGTATGGGAATGGAGGTGTGCTGCACATTGGGGATGCTGGAGAAGCAGCAAGCTTCTGAACTCAAGAAGGCAGGACTTACAGCTTACAACCATAATCTCGACACCTCAAGAGAATACTACCCAAATATTATAACCACCAGAACTTATGATGAACGGCTTCAAACCCTTGAGTATGTCCGTGATGCGGGTATCAATGTCTGTTCAGGTGATTGCATACTTCATACTATGTAAATATATCTAAAACCGTGCCACGTGAAGTTTGAATGGCTCAAAAATGTATTGTAGCTAAAATTAACCTCCAATTATCTGCTTCAGGAGGAATAATCGGGCTTGGTGAAGCTGAGGACGACAGAGTTGGGTTATTACATACATTGGCAACTCTCCCCACACACCCTGAGAGTGTTCCCATCAATGCACTCATTGCAGTAAAAGGCACACCCCTGGAAGATCAAAAGGTAAATTCGTACCATCATAACATTCTCAATTAAGGAGATTTATGTATTGTTCGGAAAGGGTAAAAATATATAAAAGTTCTTAGAATCTTCAGCTGTTTCCATTGCATGCTAACTTCCTACTGTTAACAGTAACAGCTAGTATATAACTCCTTAGCATCTGAAACAGAAAGCCAAGCTTTGGTAGGGTCTAAATATCTCAACACTAATCCTTAACTAGGACTCTTTAAACTTACTAACAATTCTGCAACCTCTTTTTCAATATTGAAGAAGTTCATGTATAACTTACATAAACTCATCAATAATATACATATCAAAATTTGAGAAAAATCATATGAAAGAAGCTTGACGAGTAATTATGATGCTTATTTCAGCCAGTTGAAATATGGGAGATGATAAGGATGATCTCCACAGCACGGATTATAATGCCAAAGGCGATGGTCAGGCTTTCGGCTGGCAGAGTTCGTTTCTCGATGCCTGAGCAGGCTCTTTGCTTTCTTGCCGGTGCAAATTCCATCTTCACTGGAGATAAGCTGTTGACAACTCCAAACAACGACTATGATGCTGATCAGACGATGTTCAAGCTGCTGGGACTTGTTCCGAAAGCTCCTGATTTCTCAGAGAGACCAGCCAAAGAATTTGAAACAGAAAATGTTGAGGTGGCAGCTTCAAGTTCTGGTTGAATATGTGATGCTTTTGACTTGGGAAAGAGTTATTCTGTTGTATGCATATCGGTAGACGGTAGTTCAGTCAGAATTTTTCTTCTTTTTTTTTCTTTCTTTTTTCCCCTTTCATTTTCATGCTGCATACTTTATGAACTACTTTAGATGTTGCAATATAGTTTTATTTCCGTCATTCTCACTTTTATATGTATATTAAGTAGTGTTACAACTGTGTTGTGGAAGCTAATACCTAATGTCCCACTTCATAATATTAAAACATGATTAGCAGTCCCTTGTTCGGGGTGCAGTGGTAGAAGCACTCTACCTATGATCAATAGGTCATGGGTTCGAGCTTCCATGGGGACATGTAGGGTGTGTGTGTTTAATTAATGTTAAATTTTTAAAAAAAAAACATGATTAGCAAAAGCATATACATAGTTTATCTTTATTATAAACTCGCAACAAATATCTTTATATCATACTTAAAATTTTTGTAAATATGAATTCTGTGTTGCATACAACCATAATATGAACAAATTCTCGTGCATATAGGATGTAGGGAAATTTAACAAAAGTGTAATGCATATAAGATAAGTGTAATAAACTACAGTTACATTGACACGTGAATTTCTAACATTATTAGTACATTTCTTTATGTTGTACAAGATGCATCGTTCTTTTAGTTTAGGTGGACAAATATTTTGAGATGGGTAGGTACATACGACCAACTTCAGGCTGCTTGAGAAAACATTACCGACATCGGAAGCCACGACATCTGCCCTTGGAACAAACTTCGCATCTACTCACCTTCTTGGATGGCAATGGGAGAAGAGCAAGCATTTCCAGTTTCTTCATTATTGGAGGTCCTCGACTCAATGTGCGCACGAGCAGCTTCTAACATTATCTTATACACTTTCTTGTTCTGCGGGAGTAGATCATTTATGAGCAGTTCGATTCAGATTTTGTTTAGTAAAAACAAGTGGAAATACATACATCATCAACAGCAGCTGTCTTGATCTTGGATTGCAGCAGACACCATTTCTTGAAAAATGCACCTATGAATGTTATGAAACTTTAATGTATTCATTCTTTCATCCAAACTATATTGAGTTTGTGTCATACATGAAGAGTTTGGAATTTACCAAATCTGATATCCACGGTGCATGTGGATTCGGAGTTTGTCTCAACTGACCACCGACAGTGGCCCTGATCGATTCAAATAAAAAGATTCAGAAATAAAAATAGAGAACGAATAGTAGAAGACTATCGCATAGTAACTTTCAGAAACCATAGGTAGCAACTACCTAGGCCTGAGTCATGTTAATCTGAATATGGTGGACTATTTTCAGAAGAAAATAGAGTGGAGGAGTGTTTGGCTCTTCGTCTTTGAAACTACTACTTGAGGCTCCGATTATGTCATACAACTATACCTAAATATTTATTTTTATTCTACTGAAAAATAAAATATAGGTTGCATATCCTTTTACAAAATACCATCTGAATTTCATTGATTACTATTTAATTTGCTCAACTCATAAACTAATTTAGAGAAATTCCAAACTAACTTCGAAAAAAAAAATAACATAAATCACATAAACAACTTGCACTTGAATTTATTCCAACTTGAAAGTTCTTAAATCCTCAGCATACCTCAAAATATGAAGCAAAGGGAACACCTTCCGTCTGTTGTATGGACTCAAACACCTAAAGGAAAACCAAGTACAATACATAAAGACCAATCACATTAATACGAAAAGATGCATATATGTAAAGACTTTATACCAATGAAAAGCTAGTATTACACTATTACCATTGTTTTTTTATCTGCGGACAGAACAACATGTTGCCACTCTGTGACTGGTATATCTGGAGGACATAATGGGAAGTGACATAACGTTCTATATGTAACTTCTCTGACTCGACCATTGTACTCATCAGAGGTGCGCCACAGACTCACCTGATGTTATACAGATGACATGACAACTGAGACGATTAATATAGATTTTGTTATTCATTCATTCTATAAAGAAATTCTATAGCACTATAGTTTTCTTCACAAAACACCAAAATCTTTATTGAAGTGAAAAACGTGTCTGTGAGTACTTATGTTACTTACTTTCATATTAGAATCCTTGCGAGCAGTATGGTACTCACTCGTGAAAGTCGAATCATCATCTAAAATGAATCTGAAAAATTGCTCCACTGTGCATGGAAAAACATCCTGCGGTAAATCTAGTTATTAAATATCCTGCCCAACTAAAGAAAACAGGATCGCAGATACTTACATTAAATATGCTAGTAAGCACTTCCTCTTTGATAAACGGTTGACACTTTTCAGGCTTGGCCACAGTTTCCTCAGAAGCCTTAGATTGAGTTTCATGGCTTCTATTGCTGCAGTTATGGGCATCCAATGCTGAATGCTTCTCCTCCTTTACAAAACCAAGCAATGCTGGTTCCACCTTTATTGAAGAAAGCAAGGCTGACTGCTCCCTCTCCTTCTGTAAATAGCAAGAACTAGTGAGACAAATGAGTTGGCAATAACTAATCATTCTACTATCTAACTAAAAGCAATACAATATCTATTAGAACTGAATATTATTTTTCATATACAGAAAACATTAGCTTATTTTAGATCACAGGGTTTATGGGTTCAGCACCATTATTGTCTCAAATGAACAGAATGAAGGCACACAACATAGATTCCAGCACTGTTGGTCCTAAACCGTTTAGGCGTGCCTAACGCAAGTTTTTGCCATAAGTTATAAATAAATAGTCTTTGCCCCCAAGGCTTCAAGTCATCCTAGACCAAAAATGCTTTTCGTAATCAATGGAAAGTAAAGCATTTAAGAGTGTGTGAGAGCATCAAGAGAGGCCTGATCACAATGTTTTAGCATCAAGATTCTGAATAAAACATCTTTTTTCTTTTGTTAATCATCTTTCAGCCAATCAAGATAAAAATGTGCAAAATATAACTCTCCACTGGAAGTATTGGACCATGTATCCAGTAGCTAGTTTAAAAAATCAACAGTTATGGCTTATAGCAGGATTAAGTCAGATTTTGGGTCTTAAGTTTATAGAACAATCAGTTTTCAAGAGTACATGATGAAATAGACAGATTTTGGGGCTTACGAATAGATTATGCCAATAATCAAACCTTCATTTTTGCTTCTAGCATGGCGTGGCAATTCTTAGCTATATGTTGTATTGCTCTCAATGCATTATTCCTATTCCAGAAAGATGCAAATTTGTATCTGACTCTACCTGGAATAGAAACATAGATATTTTAACTGTGTCTATAGAGTTACCATGGAAAATTCAAAGTACATGTATGGACAACAAAATCAATTGTGAACAAGGTAAAATAGATATAAATATAGTAATGCAATTGGATCAGTTCAAAAAAACATTTTCACAGTCCCTATTCAACAGGTTGAAACATTGAAAATACAATAAACAGTTAAATGATACAATAGCTTCAGGCAAAAATAAGAGAATCATCATCAAAACATATTCCAGCTTCTTGCAGGAACATCTTTACTGGATAAAATTTATATTGTTTCAATATAATGCCATTGAATACAAGAAAATAATGAATAATATTGCTCAAAAAGACATCCTGTGGACACCTACAAAGTGTGTGTAAGTGTATTGACTGCATGCAAGTCACATTCTTACCAAGATTCTTGAAAAGCATGGCTTAACTTCCTTTAAGAAAAATAAAATATTTTTGTACTGCCATGTTGAAAAGTTTAAAGCAACTTACTGCCTAAAAAACACTGAACCCAGAACTTCTCTAGCATTAGGAATCTGAATGTTTGATGAGTTTATATATGTAGAAGGATAAACAATGTGGTCTAGAAGCACCTCTTGGATTAAGAAAAAATAACTAGAAAAGATTAAGAAAGGATGAATTGGTTGATAGTCCAATTAATAGCGCCTCAAGTTCAAGTGGGCTCTGCAACTTTTTATCCCTTTTTACCATGCAAGACAGATGATGATTTTTATTCTACAGATGCCTATCCTAGGTACCTAAACATCACATACAATTAAATATGAACAAGAAACAATGCACCAACCATCAGCATTTGCTAATGGAGGCACACCATGGCCCCCTGTACCCTCTCGAAGGATTATTGTGACAGATGGGTTGATCAATGCATGCTGGCTTTTTCTTATCTGTGATCAGAAATATATCAATTGATATCATTACTTTCAGATTTCCAGTTAAAGGCTACCAGCACTTGAAGATAATGCAGCAATGAAAATGGGAAGAAACTTTTACCTCACTTATGTCTTCGAAAGGTATAATTACCTGCCAAATATGAAATGCAGAAATAAGAGAAAGGTCAGAACAAAGAAAAGCAAATTGATGTAAGGATTACTTCTTAATCAAAGTTAAATCAAAGTTTTTGCATGTCTAAAACTTTGGTATGTGATAAAAAAGAACAAACACAATAAAGTATATGCGAAATTAGGTAAGCGGTTGATGAGACATGTACTTGGAAGGGTGCAACTTAAGCAAGAACATGACGATCATTGAAAAGGCTATCAAATTGTCAAATACATTCATCACACGAATTTGTAATTATTACCTCGTGAAGAGAGTTTATCTATGAGGAGTAAATAGATCAATGGGAATATTATGCGACGCTAACCTTTATTTGCTTTGAGAAAACATTAGAGTGAAAGCAGATATATCGTGCTGATATATACAATCGGCCATGATACAAGAGTGATCTCTCTAGTGCACATGAATAGCTATGTACAACCACCTGAAGAACACAATTGCAAAAATCTTAACTCACTACTACTTATCCAAACAAGGCATAGAGCAAAAGAAAACACCATTAAGGCACTGGAATCTGGAAACATAGCTCGGCAGCTAAATGTCCTAAATATAACTATGAAACATACCTCATCTGAGAGGAGATTAAATATCGTTTGTAGTGGGCCATGTTTCTGGGAAAGAACCATAGGTACTTTATTGAGATCTCGCCTTTGGTTGTTAGCATCTGAATTGCCATTCAAGCCCCTAGAAGAGTAGAGAAAACAAGATCAGTTTAATATAGGTTTCATATAGGAAATGTTCAATCGCTAATGATGAGTAAATTGACCCAACTTGCTCAGTGCTTAGAATATAATAGTGACAAGTAAGCATCATAGTAAGGAAGGAAACATGCTAGAAAATGCTTTTCCAAGCACATTTGAGTAAATCTGAGGAACACATCTCTTGAGCTCAAGTCTCTGAGCTTGAAAAAGTTTTATAAGCTTATTACTCAAAATAACAGAAAGCTTTTATTATTCATAAATGCCTGAAAAAGAATTCAAGTTCAAGATATAACAAAACAGTGATATTGTATGACTTTGTCTTTTACAGTATTTCAACAATACACACATACACTGAGAACCGAAGTCAAGGTGTTACGAGCATTGAACTGATTCTCAAGAGCTAATCTAAATAGAAGCCTAAAATAATAACAGATACTACTTTAAGATAACCCATATCAACAGATCTTCAAAAACAGAAAGCCAGCCTCATAATCTCTAGCCATCATCAACCATGCAAACTCATAAAAACCTAACATAGTCATTCCTCATCTTGGACACTAGAGGGGAGAAGAATCTATAGGCCTTGAGCATAATACAAAATAGAAGCCTGAATGCACTTCTACACAACCATTTAATGAACATATGATTATGCCCTAAAACTCAGAATATAGATTTTGTATATAATGATGGAAAATCGAAGAGAAGCCAGAGGTGGCTACCTTGATATGTTTGTTCTACCAAGTGTTGACCTCTTCGAAGCAGACATCTGCAACACTACTCCTACTCTCTTTATATCTGCAATCCCTTGCTCACTTTCTCTCCAACTTATTGCAGTTTCTTCAGTGAATGCTTGTTTTTCAAACTCCCTAAATAGTTTAACCTATGTTTATTGTGGTTTCAAAATAAATGAATAGACTATACAAATTTTCATGTATTTTTATTCAAATTATACATTTAAAAAAAAAAAAGGTATTTCTTTATGATGAAACTCTTTTGCTAGAATTTAATTAAAATGATATCCCGAAAAATGGGAGAGACATAATTTTCAGCTATGAAAGGGACTAACCTGGAATAGTCCATCTGAAGTTGGACGGTTCTAATATGAAGGCATACCTAAAACATCCAAGAGTTGAGATTATTGAGTCAGCGGAATAGATTAAAAGACAGAAACAAATAAATACACTGTTGCAAATCTGAAATCAGACATCTGAAAAATTATAACCTGCCCTGATGCACCATCCAATGCATGCCATGTCGCACCTGTTTGACCTTCGTGTTCAACAGAAATAGTCACAGAACCAAGAACTGCACTTCTCCGAATTATATCCCAGCCATAAATTGTCACTGTAACCTGCCGCACAATTCAGTAATAGAGTTAGTTCAAGGAATAGTAACCTGTACATACAAAGTATATTCAAATTAGCTGACCGAGGGCTAATACAGTAATACTTTCTTGCACTTCCAATTATGGTTCATGGTTGAGAAATGAGTGAGTAGAAAACATTAATTGATCGGGCCTACCATGCACACATTAGATAGAGTACATAAATAATATTTTCTGCTGGATTTCCTTACCTAGTTCAAAAACAGAGTTTTTTTCTGATCACAGGTTTTCCCTTGTTCTCTTTAAACATTAGGCATCAAAATAAGGAAGTAAAAAAGTTTTTTTTTGCATTTCTGAATGTTACCATTCATATCAAGACAAAGAAAATCCATTCTGACTTAGAGACTCAGAGCTAGTGACAGAGAAAGCAAAACAGATGTGAAATCACATGTGTTGAATGAATCCCACAAAGACATTAAAAAATTAGTTTCATGTAAATGAGTTCTGAGAATCCAAATAATTGGTTATATTTCATTGGCATAGGAGTCCATGAAAATAACTACCTCAACAGGAAGCTCATCCACAGAAAAATTGAACCCCTCCCTCCATATAGGATTTCTTGAGCCAGATACCATAGAACTACAAGAGTCCATATAGAAAACAAAAAAAATAATCAGATAATTGGATGAACAACAAACGGGATACAGAATTCATGCGAGGGCCGTTAAACTGTTCATGAGAGAGAGATAACTTATGCAATGCTTCTGTGATAAATTAGACATCATAAACAGCACCCTTGGCACTTGCATTCAGTTATGCCATGAAGCAGTAAAGACAAAAAGGTTACAAGATGAATACAGCATGCCTCTTCCAAAATACTGTCTTCTTTAGATGGGCCAGAGAGATGCAATCACCTTAAGCGGTTTTCTGTACCACAAGAGATAATTGCATAAGGATCTGAGGAGCCATTTAGATTCACCCCAATAAGATTCTTAGCTGCTAAGAGCTCCACCTGAAACCATAACTTACTATCATAAGGATCCGGGTTCAAAGAAAATTGTTGTTGAAACTTCGATTTTGTAGCAAAGAAATTCGAAGAAAAGGAATAGTGATATCAAAAGATGCTATTGCTAAAAAAGATATTACCTTAATTAGATACACTGAAGTTCTCTGAATCTCTCTTTTACTCTGATCCACCAACAGAATATCAAGAAAAATGAAATACCAGGAAACAAATAATAATAAAAAATAATGTAGTGAAACATAGAGTGCTGAATAAATTACAATACTATCGGGGAAAAAAATAATAAAAGAAAGAAAGAAAAAAGTTACCAAGTGTCAAAATCAACAACAAATGGTATGGAGTCAGAGATCGAAGTGAGCACTAATGCACAACTAGCTATTAAGTCAATACTTAAAATGTTAAATATAAATGTTTGAATTGAAAAATATATAAAGTCAATCAAATCTGTCATGTGTGAGAGTTAGACTTCAGAAGGCTATGTAATCTTCTTTTTCACAAATTCTGTACTATGGAATGATGATACATGCACGATAATGTGTACAAGTTTTTGAGCATATGGAATCCTGACATTGATATGTATACAAAATTATTTATATGAATTTGATTGGGTTTTATGTTGGGATTCTGACTAACTTTTTTCCCGTTACGAAACGTTTGTTATGCTATCTTTGTCTACCCAATGATCTAAATGTTTCTTCCTTTGAAAGGTTATTAACCACGAACTTGAAGGTGTTCGATAATATAAACATTATCCAGCAACTACAATAAACAGTACGCTTTAACTATACATGTGGAGTTGCTAAATTGACTCCACCATAAAATTTGAAGTAACGCAATCACGACTAGACTCGGAGATTCAATGAAAACCATGAATCAACGCGTAATTGTTATATGAGCCAACTAATCAATACAGATAATCTGTTGATATGTTTAACACTTCAAGTGGGAAACATTATGAAGTGAAACAAAATTAAAGCGCAATTGGCTTTCCATTAAGCAGCAGAAATTCGCAATAGACTGATCACTACACTGCCATACATAATCGAAAGCAAAATAAAGAAGACAAAAAAAAAACATGAAAATTAAAGAGAAACCAAGTTTAGGGATCAAGCTAGCAGGAGATACCTCTTCTCTGTCATCATTCACATTCGCGACGCCAGCGGAAGTATCCACGAGCGTCCGGTCGTCCGCACCACTGGTGACAGTTAAGAACCAAAACGCCGTCAACACCAACGCCGCCGCCGCCACCGAGACTTGCACCTCCGACCATGACGGCAGCAGAAACTCTAACAACGCCTCCAGCACCAGCATTCCCCCTCCAAAATTACTCAAATTTTACCAAATGCACTGCACAATAAACTCAAAAAACAGTGCGGAGGCGTGAGCGAGATCAGCACGCAGCAACACACTCAGAGTGTGCGCTACTGTGTGCATGATATATAGAGAGGCTTTTCTGCATGTGTAGTAGACAGAGAGGCGACCGAAGGAGGGCGGAGAGAGAAGTGAAGAAAGCTCAGAATACTGAAAAGCTAAGCGTGCATTATTATTTTATTATAAATAATTATACAGCAAAGCGGAATGACGGAAATGGGCCGCTAGTCCCGGAGGAGGCGCGATTTATTCTTCAGTGGTAGTAATGTCATAACCGGTAAGTTGAGGGGCTTTTTGGTAAGAGAAGATCTTGGCCCATTTAAAATGAGTATCATGAAAGTTGGGCTGTGTTTGGCGTGGGATGAATGATGAGGATGGAAACTAAAGTGAAAGTGCGATATAAATATATATATATATATATATATATAGAATAGTGATATATAAAAATAGTTTTTAGTATAAGAAATGAGAATAAATCTCAGTCTTTGATTTTGTGATTTCAACGCTCATGATCTATTTCACTCCGTGTGCAGTTTTCCTCGATTATCCTGCAGTTTTGCAAAATTAAGGTTATTTTTGTAATTTTAGCTTTTTTTTAAATCTGAAATAGTATCTCATCAGATTTTTTATTTTTTTTTTCGCGCGATTTGATTTCTTCTTCTTTCTTTGTTCGATTTGATTTATATTTCTTATGTCGATTAGATTTTTTTCTTTGTTTCTGGATTTCGCATTCGTGTTCGGTCTCGACTTTGTTAATTGTGCATGAATATAGTTTTAAAAAAATTGTTTTATTCAGATCGACGTTCATTTTTACTATTATATTGTGCATCTTTAGTGTTAACTTTGTGCATTTTTGTATCTTACAGGTTCATTTATTCCAAAGTGTGTTGATAAGATGAAACATTTTAAGGGCAGAGTTTTTAGAACTATTGATGGTATTGAGTTTTATAAAGACTACGCTTGTGTTGCTGCTTTGAAGAAGATGTTTAATTTTTTTTAATTCGTATTTATGTAAAAATGAAGTAAATCGTGCTAAATTGAAGTAAATCGGGCTTAAAATGCAGGTTGTTGTTTGTGTTTGAGTATTTTTACAGTTTTAGCCTTTAAAGGCTAAAACTGCAGGATATTGGGGCAAAAATGCCGCGTTTTTCAATTTGTTGAGAATGAATTCTGTTCGTCGATTTGATGAGATGGACGCGCGAGATCTATTCTTATTTCTCATAATAACTTCTATT
>JAPKLW010000648.1:343049-397301 GCA_026898455.1 Plectranthus barbatus
TATATATATATATATATATATATATATATATAATGCTACTTTTTTCTTCTCGTTGAACTTGATTGTTCGTTTTTAAATATTACAAATATATATATCATCGAAAAATCATTATGTTTTATCAAACTAGTAACAAATAATAGAGCTTTGGGCGGGGAATAAGTCAGGTTATAATGAAATTTTTTTTTATGTAAATTTAAGTCTCCTATAATTTGAGGAGGTTTGAATATAACATTATTGTTGTGAGTGAACTGATTACAAGAAGAGAGCAAGAAAGTAGAAACAGAGCTTGCGGTAATTTAAATAATACAAAAAATATAGATATAAGCAAACTGAAATAGTCAAGTCGAGGTTATCTCTTTCTGCAAGACAAATACATCAACTTAGTGCTTGGTCTTAGCGGTTTATTCCCAAATGTAAAATGGAAATATCTCGGTCGAAACAACACCGTAATCAAACGAGCTCCGGCGAACTGGAGAGGAGCAAGACTGAGTAGACCTTCAAACTGAGTATTTTTGCAGAGCTTTTGTGCAGATAGCTAAAAATGGTAGGTTTGATGCATGCAATATTTATAGTCATTCCACCACCTGGGGAGCGTGTTGGACATTCAAGGCTCGACAATGATTACACGCGAGATTTCCATATCAGCATGATGACACGGCTATTACATGCACGAATCTCGAATCGTGTGTTTGACCGGGAGACAAAACTGTCTCTGACAAATCAACATGTGCGTTGACTTCATCAGCCACATCACCTAGCGCTGACTCACGCCACGCCACGTCCTCGTCCATGTCATGTCCAAGTGTGCAAACCTGTTGACTGGAACGACCCAGTCAACTGGTTTAATCCGATGAGCCTATCGGGCTCGTTTCTATTGTATAAAAAAGATAAGGTCCTGAAGGGCCAAGCCAAGGCCCAAAGCCTAAGTGCCTAAAGATAAATTGCCAAGAACTGGGGTTCGGGGCTCGGCCTGCGGCCTCACAAAGGCCAAAGGCCGAGGCAAGGCGAGCAGCAGCGGCGCGCGTGGGAACACGGTGGGCACGTTGTGCGACATCCCTAGCACACTCAATTATTACACCATATCAGTGTAAATGTATTTATACACGTTAAGACAAGGTTAGATTTTCAATGTGGGATGTCTTAATTATTACATATCTTTAATTAATACTTGTCTTAATTAACCATGTAATAATGACACCACGTGTCAACTTCGCCGATTAACTTCTCACCACCGGAATACAGATTTGAGAAAATAAATATACGACCATTATCTACTCGCAACGTAGATCGATCATGTAATATTTAATTTCTATAAAATTAAATATTTACATCCGGAATATTTATTCAAATAGCTCCAGATTCTAACAAACATGTTATCTATAATAGGACATTTTTGTAAGCCTCATCTTTTAATATAGTCGACATGATTTTTAGATTATTCGTGTATACTTTAAATTTATAATATATACTAATTTTCACCTATGCTTGCGGAGAAAAAATATAATATTTTATTTTATAATATTAAGATATAGTTAACAAAATTATACTCCATCTGTCCCACCAGATTAGTTCATATTTCCATTTTCGTCTGTCCCGCCAGATTAGTCTATTTTCCTAAAATGGAAAAAAATCTTCACTTATCAATAAAATATTAATTTCACTACACTCACATACATTGGTTACTGTGCCGAAACAAAAGTGGACTAATCTAATGGGACGGAGGGAGTATGTTTTAGCAATTTGTTTACACATATTTTACTTTATTCTACTGTATTATATTTCATATATTATAATCTAAATTATTTTTTATATTATACGTCAAACTATATATATAAATTTAATAAAAATAAAAAAGAAGTATTGAACACGAAGTTTATTGGATTTGATTTAATTAGATCTCATAAACGATATCATATTTGTATTTTTAACAACATAATAAATATAATAATTTAATGAGATCTAATATTTTAAAGAAAAAGCCACAAATATAGTTTCAATATGTTTCTATCCTTGTTTATTGTATGTCAATGTTATAATATTAGGGGTGACAATTCGTGCGGATCGGATCCTTATCTTGTCAACCCGTTATCGACCCTATCCGTTAAGGTCAAATCCGTATCCAATCCGTTAAGAAAAATCAAAATCCGTATCCGTATCCAATCCGTTAAGCTAAAATCCGTATCCGCACGAATCCGATCCGTATCCATTAAAGATCCGATAAATATCCAATCCAAATGATCCGATCCGATAAGAATCCAAATTGAATTAATTCAATAAGAATCCATTTCAATAAACACAATTATAATCAAATAAAAATTTGATAAAATAATACAAAACATTTATATTTGATTGTTCAAATCTCGTGTTGGATAAATAAATAAAACTGCAACTTCATTTAAAACTAAAATCATCAATCAAATATCCAAGATACATAGATAAATCTTAAATTCAAATACTATTGGTCAAAGTTGTTCATTTCTAAATATTGATCAATCATTCACCTTAGTCGTCAATATTCTACTTACAATTTTGACGGAGAGAAATATCAATTAAAATTTTAAAATTTATAACAAATAAAATAAATTATAATAAATATCTTTCATCTATTATGGTAAAATTGTAAGAGTTGAAACAATGAATGAGTATTCCGATGAATCTACAATACTTTCATCAACATTTAAATTTATGATCTCACCAGCTAGTTAATCAGTTGATACAACTTAATTGAAAACTTAGAGTTGAGAAAAAAAATAAAAGAAAAGAAAGTTATTAAATCTTGATACTAGAAGAAAATAAATATTACAAAATATAATGAATAGATAAATAAATAAATTTTTTGGTGGTGAATTAAAAAAAAGGGACACGGACAATGAAGAACTAAGAGATTTGAATTTTTGAAAGAACTCTAAATCTAAAATAATATATTAAAATCAATCAATTAATTATTATATTTAAAAAATAAATAATTTTTATTAATTTATTAGCGGATATCCGTATCCGATCCGTAACCAATCCGAATTCGATCCGAAATTTTCGTGTCCTTATCGTGTCGATCCGATAAGGATCCATATCCGATAAGCCTCAATCCGTATTCATTATTATCGTGCGGATTCGTGTCGGATTATTGGATCGGATCAAAAATTGTCACCCCTATATAATATAATCTATAACAAATAAAAGAAAAATAAAAATTAATTAATAATTTTGGCGGGAAGAGGAGTATTATTCCTCAGAGGAAGATGATGAACTCAACTATCCAACCGTCCAATTGGTGGTTGTGCGACGTATTCTCATATCAAGCTGAGCAACCAAGTACAAAGTGAACTAGGCGAGTGAACACAGGACTAAAGAGCTACATGTGACTGCAACAAATCATGTTGAACCATCGTTGTAACTTGTTATACTGGTTTCTAACCCGTGTGGTTGAAAAGTATATGTAGGACATTTGACTCCAAATCACTATAATTTTTTTTGTCGCTAACCTGCTTTGCTTATTTCTATTATTGATTTGAAACCCAGCAACGTTCTAAATTATTGGTGTATATTCCCTAAATATTTGACTAAGTGAAAGCGATAAGGAAGATGAGGAAGACATGATCCCTATAGATGTGAAAAGCCAAATTCAATCAAGGGAAGGAAGCAATATTTTAGGAATTTCTCATGCTTTTAGGAGTGCTACTCGGGCTGCTCACCAAGTAGCACAATTTTCTAGCCATCTCTCACACGAGATGATTTTGAGATCGAATTTTCCAGATTGGTTGATTGATGTAACCAAGCTTGACTATGATTAATATATAAAGCACTGCTTTTCTTTCAAAAAGAAAGAGAATTGATTTAAACAAGTTTTCTGATAAACAAGCTTTTTTTTCTTCTTGCGTTTAACCCTTTGATTTAGACCAACACTAAACTTATATTAAGTAATTTCAATAACAAATATTTTTAACAATTGATACAAATATATAATATGATAACAAATAATTTATTTAAAATATATTTTTATTTTAAATAATAAATATATTTAGTTAATTATATTTTTTATGATTATTTAATTGAGATGGTCTATTTATTTTTAAGCCTAAGCATCGGACCTCTTAACTAAATAAATTTATTAAATAATCTATATATGGTCTATTTATGAAATAGATCTAATTTGTAGTAGATTAGGTCGAAGATCCCTATCGAATAACTCAAGTTATTCAAATATATACAAGGTGACCACTATATTGATATATTATAAAACTAAACAAGATAGTGCTTTTGGAATATCTTTAGATTTGTTTAAAGGTGATTATAGTATTTATAGATTAAGAAAAGTTAATTGTTGAAACCCTCATAAATTATTTAGCGATAATGGGCGATCAGACCACTTTAATCATACAAACTAATTTTATAACACAAACTTTAGCTAGAATTTAATAGGGTTGCTTCATGGAATCCACATTCAGACATGATGACACCCACATAGTCATTGTACCACTACAGTTATATAATGTTTGTCCCATCCATTCATTCAAATCTTCATCATTTCATTTTTTTTCCTCAATAATTTAGTTTTCTAATACGAGCCTTTGATTGGGTTGGACATGGACCATTCCATATATGAGCTTAAAAACAAGTTCAATAAAACTCCATTAAAAACAAGCCTCGACCATATTAGATCAGATCATGGTTTAAAAAATTAGCTAGGCGCTAATCAGGCATTGGGTAGAACCCAACATCTATGTGGGATTTAAGTAATTTTTAGGTGATGTCCAATCGATTAACTCATTTTTACTTTTTATTATTTTGAATATATAAATATTAATAAATAAAAACTAAACTAATATAATTTTAGTATTATAAAATAAAAAAATTGGCCGCCTAGGCTCTAGCTCACTTAAACTGCATTTAACCTGCTTAGACACCAGTAGTGGCGGATCTAGAAAAATCTCGTAAGAGGGTTAAATTTTTATTTTTATTTTTTTCTTACACCTTCACTTCAATCATTTTATATCATATATATTTTTTATTTTCATCATTTTTTTCTTTTTTATGAGAAGATTATTCCGTCAAAAATACCAAATCACGATACTATAAAAATGAAAAAAATAAAAATCGGACTAACCCCCAATATATATCCGTCAGTGGACACCTGACAGCAAAATATTATGCTAAAAATGCTGATTTTAAATTTTTTTTTATTCAACTAAGGAACGACTAACCATTTTTGCAACAGAAAACCAGACTACATCGAATTAATGATCTAAAAGTTACGTGGATCATTGGCAAAAAGGATGTTGTGTGATTCAATTTAACTATCTTTTATTTATATATGAAAATTAATGTGGTCGGTTTGAATTGTTCACAATAAATGCAAACAATTAAATACACGTATACATTTATATTCATATAAATATATATGTATATTAATGAAGAAACAATCATACACACATTAATGGGTGACAAGACTGCAAAGCAAAGCCAAATTTACTTCACCAAGAGGACTGTAGACCAAGTCAATTTTCCTTGTCTATCAATTATTGACTTTCATTTTTAGGTTTTTTTTTTTTGAAAAAAAATAAAATTGATTTAGGCTATTAAATGTAAAGATCACGTTTATCGTCCAATAAAACTGACTTGTAAAAAAAAAAGATTCTTTACTATTATATAATGATATATTCTTAGGTTTATAATTGATGTAGAATATTCAGCGCACCCCTCACGCACAACATGAAGTGTCATAGGGATCTCATCATCGGTATAAATCAGGTCTCATCATCAGAATAAATAGTGCCGACTCTGATACCATGTAAAGTTCTATTTCTCTCCTTATAAAATCGGTTTGTAAGGAGATGAGACATTCGCCATTATATGGTCCACAGTCTAAAATATTAAACACACATCCCTCACAAGCATCTCATCATCGGACTTATAAGGAGAGTGAGACATTTACTATTGTATAGTAATATACTCTGGTCTATAGTCTATGGAAGATATTAAACAACAACATTAATGGAAACATGTAAAATTTAAATTTTCTATATGTCCTAAATTATATAATTTCATATCCAATAATCACAAGAGTAAAGTAAATTGTAACATTGACTTCGAATTCAATGGCGTAAAATAGATCTGCCAATTGAAATAATTGGCACTAATTCATATGTGGTACCAATATTATGCATACAACAAATTTATTGATGAAAAGTTTCGAAATTATTAAATTTTTATCATATGATTTTTACTGCTCACTCTGTAGAAGTTGTAAAATAATTGGTAACGGCGATGTGGGAAAATTAATTGGCAATTAACGAGAATGGCGGACGGCCGTTGAACTTGGAGGGATGCTTTTGTCTTTTTCCTAGGTCTAAATTGTTGATTAAATTACACTGTAAATCAATGTCACACCAAATATAATAATATAATGATTAAGATAAATAAATAAATGATAAGAGGCCAGGGACAATGCAAAAATTTGATTAGGGGAAAATTAAGGTATCGTATCTTTGTCTCAAATATTAGTTTTATTTAAACGTGGTGCATTTTTTATTATATCTTAAATTCATCAATATAGTAATGAATCATAACTATGCATATGAATTATGATATTAACTACTCCCTCCGTCCCACGAAATTAGTCCCATTTGCCTTTTTTGTCCGTCCCATCTAATTGTCCCATTTCCTAAAATGGCAAACTTTTTTACACTCATCAATAAAATATTAATTCCACTACACTCACTAACATTGGTTATCGTGCCAAAACCAAATGGGACTAATTACATGGGACGGAGGGAGTACTAAATATTATGGAATTTGAATCATATACTTCATCATTTAAGAAGGAGACAGTCTGTTCAAAAAGGGGAAAAAAAAAAAAAAAAAAAAAGAAAACGAGATAGTGGGCATTCATAATGCATGTAGAATCTATTATATATATATAAAAGCAAGATGTTTCAAATATTTACAGAAATGCCATTTTCCCTCCAAACATCACATCATTATTATATTATTATTTCTTTCTTTTTTTCAACTAAAAATCTATCTATATTTTATCTTTATAAATACATAATTAAATCACATAATTATATGGAAAAATTAATAATTGAGAAATATTTGTCATAATGCAAATTTTAAATTATTTGTCAAATTTATCACTTTCATAAAATACTATAGTTTAAAACCTATATTTTTTATCTAATATTAAAATAGTAATATATCAACAAAAAAAATTATAGCAATACAATATCTAAATCTATATACTAAAAGAGTTCTAGAAGATCATTTTATCCTCAAATCACAAAATTATTATTATTATTCATTTAAAGCATTATTAAATAAAAGCTAAAAGATCATTTTACCCTTAAAACATTTTCTATTTTTCAATTTTCATGCATGAAATGATAAGTAGACAATAGACTAACCATCATAAAATCTTATTTTATTTAATTTTTTATTGTTACTTTCATTTCTAATTAAATCAATATGTTTATTATATTTGATAAGGATGTAAAATTAAATTGTCTATATCGGAATTTCAAGTGATTTAATTATGTATTTATAAAGATAAAATATGGATAGATTTTTAGTTGAAAAAAAGAAAGAAATAATAATATAATAATGATGTGATGTTTGGAGGGAAAATGGCATTTTGTAAATATTTGAAACATCTTGCTTTTATATATATATAATAATTATATGGCAAAATTAATAATTGAGAAATATTAGTCATAATGCAAAATTTAAATTATTTGTCAAATTTATCACTTTCATGAAATACTATAGTTTAAAACCTATATTTTTTTTTTATCTAATATTAAAATAGTAATATATCAACAAAAGAAAATTATAGCAATACAATATCTAAATCTATATACTAAAAGAGTTCTAGAAGACCATTTTATCCTCAAATCAAAAAATTATTATTATTATTCATTTAAAGCATTATTAAATAAAAGCTAAAAGATCATTTTACCCTTAAAACATATTCTATTTTTCAATTTTCATGCATGAAATGATAAGTAGACAATAGACTAACCATCATAAAATCTTATTTTATTTAATTTTTTATTGTTACTTTCATTTCTAATTGAATCAATATGTTTATTATATTTGATAAGGATGTAAAATTAAATTGTCTATATTGGAATTTCAATAGTTACATATATCATTTGTGCAAAAAATTCATTTAAATATTTTCATCCAATTTAAAAATAAATTTTATATTATAAAATAGTTTAGATCTATTCTTTTAAAATAATAATTTAATTATATTACACAAAAAAAATATTATTTCTTCTAAAAAATAGGCTGGTGTGGTGGGCTATAACGCATTTAGCCCGTGACCTTTTAACCTATTCTTCTCGGTTAAATATTTTTTGTGAATTTCAATCAATCTGTGAATTTCGGACTAAATTAATATCCTAATATAATAGGAATATCTTAATTATAATTGTGCAATGTATTGGTGAAAACTTATATAATATAATAAAAGAGTTTTGAATTTTCCCGCAAAAGAAATATAACATAAAAAAGACCATTTTACCCATACTTCACTTTATTATTAATTTCTAATGCTAATTATTGTCAAATCAATCCCAAAAGACCAATCTACCCTTAGCCCGCAATCTCTTCACCCAATTCATTTCGGTTAAATATTTTGTCTCGAACTTAATTTTTTGCTTAGATTATTCGGTTTAACTCACAAATTTCAAACTAAATTAATACCCTAATATATTAGGAATATCAAAATTATGTTCGCGCAACGCGCGGGTGTAAATCTAGTTATAGAGACAAATTACGACTGTTTCTTCTGTGGCCAGACATAGAAATGATGCTAATCTATCATCATTATTGACAATGATGATGGGTTGGGTTGAAGAAAAGAAAGGACTATCCCAACAAGAGAGAGAGAGACAGAGGTAAAAGGTGAGCAGCCCAAGATTAAAAAAATAAAGTTGCAATCTTTGCAAGCAAGAACCTGATTCAAAGTTCCACACCAACACCCACTTCGGTAAAAACTTGTGGGCAGTTTGCTTGAAGCTAAAAAACGGTGTTACTATGGTGGGAACAAGTATGTCGTGTCAAACCAAGAAAGAGTCTGGCTAGAGAGAGAGAGAGCTGTGGCTGTGGGTGCTCTTTTTTTTTTAGTCGGTGCAACTTTCTTGAAGCCAGCTTCGTAAGAAATTAGGAATCTCTTTTAATGAAATTTAACTGCATGTGTGTGATCTCTTGGGATTCGACCTCTTTTTCCTGCAAAGCCAAAAAGGGTCTGAGTCTTTTTTATTCTTATCATGTCGAGAAGTTATATGTATATATTTTCTGTTTGCTGCTTTCTGGGATTTTCTTAGCCCGACCTCACCTTGGATTGACGTATTTCACTCTCTCTCTAACTGGGTTTTGAGAGGAAGCTTTTGCAAATTTCGTATGGATCTTTTGTTTGTTAACTAGTGCTTGATTTGTGCAATTATGGTTGTTTAATCCTAGATTGCCTTCAATTTTATTCCCTGTTAAAGATTTTCTGTTCCTTACGCAACCAAGATATCAGCTAGTTCAAATAATTGCTTTAACCAATTTGTCCACATTCAACTTGATGCAAGATATCTCCTCTTGTGGAGTTTTTATGTTCAGCTTTCTTGAAAAGAGTTGGATGGTTTTTAAAGATGAGGAAGGGCTTATTTATTCAGGTGATCTGAGTTGCATTGTCTAAACTGTGAACAATGGTGTAGAAACAGTAATGCTGAGAAGATGGGGAAGAAGGGAAGCTGGTTTTCAGCAATCAAAAGGGTTTTTACACACAGCTCAAATGATGTAAGTCACTTAGATTACCTTCAAGAACTTACCTAAACATGTTTTCTTTCGAATGATAAATGCACGATTTCTCGATATCCTATGTAATTTTGTCAATGGCATATGTTTTTTTCCTGATTTTCAATCTAACCTTGTGATTTTGTTGGAAGATCTTGTTAATAATCTGCATAATTTAGGATTTGGAAAGGTTAAATATTATTTCGACTCATTTCCAGAACCACTAAATGAAAATATTCAAAATTCAAGTTGGTTACTGCCTTCTTCTGGTTTCTTTTCTCCTATTATATCCTCACACTGATTATCATTTTTGTAAATTTTTGGTGAGACAACTCATTTCAGAATATCATAAAGAGCTTCTTGAAACTGTTCTTCCAATTATATACTGTTTTCAGGAACCAGAAAAGAAGAATGTCAGCAAGGAAAGGAAGAAGGGTAAGGGGATTTTAAGGCGCGGAGAAACCAAATCATTTATTCCCCTGTTCCGAGAGCCTAGCAGCATCGAAAAAATATTGGGGGAAGCCGATCAACTACTGATCCGACCTCCTACTCCTCTTGCGCACCCAAAATTGCCACCTGCTTTGTCGATAAGGCCGGTCTCTCCTAAGGTTACTTCGCCAAAAGCTGCTGCTAATAGACCTTTCTCCCCTAAAGCTGCTTCTCCTCCAAGAGCTGTTTCTCCTAAGGCTGGGACTTCCTCTACTGAGGCCATTTCTTCCGAGGCTGCTCCTCCGAGGAGTTTCTCTACTGAAGGCATTGCTCCCAAGGCTGCTCCTCCAAAAGCTTTCACTACCGAGGTTGCTTCTTCCAAGGGTGCTCCTCCTAAGGTAGCTCATAGCAGAAAGGAAACTAGATATGTGTGGAGGCCAGAACCGACTTTAAGAGAGCAGCAGCTTTCGGCCACTAAACTCCAGGCTGCATTTAGAGGTCACCTGGTAATAATATATGTTATTGATTTGGTCCTCGCATGCTTGTATAATGTGGTTCACTCATTAGTCATTGTGTTTGAATATAACAACAGGCAAGGCGAAGTTTCCGAGCTTTGAAGGGTTTAGTGAGGCTTCAAGGGGTAGTAAAAGGGCAGAATGTAAAACGACAGACAGCCAATGCCATGAAACAAATGCAGCTTCTGGTCCGGGTTCAAACGCAAATTCAATCGCGGAGGATCCACATGTTAGAGAACCAAGTATGTAATAAGAATGATAAGGAAGCAGAGAGTTCCCTGAGCAAATGGACCTTGAACCAACTGGTGAGTTATTACAAATCAATGTTTCAAGAAAACTCACGTCTTTGACATCATCATCATCATCTCTTAGATTATTGAAGATTGGGATGATAGCTCTGTTACAAAGGAGGAAGCGGAAGCAAGGCAACGGAAGAAAGTGGAGGCTGTGATGAAGAGAGAGAGGGCAATGGCCTATGCATACTCTCATCAGGTAAATCTTGGATCAAACACCATATTTGCATTTGCTGGAATGATCCATTCATTAAGATTTCATTCATTTTCTTTTAACAGCTCTGGAAATCTACTCCAAAATCAGTTCGAAATCATTCGGATGCGCGGTCCCCCTGGTGGTGGAACTGGTTAGAGCGTCGTCTGCCTCGAGCAGACAGCTCTCAGAGCCAAGCTGCATTCTTGTTAACTCCTCCTAGAACTCCTCCTTGGGACTACAAGCCAAGCCCAAGCCCGAGCCAGAGCCCTCATCCTCAACTTCATGCAAGCAGCACTAAGCTCGCTTTCGACAACCATCACGAATCTGTGACACCCCGATCCTCCAAGTCAGCAATGCCATTTCGAGCCAAACAATTCGAGACAACCCCAAACAGGAGTCCTCTCGGCAAGTACACAAAATCAAGAGCTAGTTTAGGTTTGAAAGATGATGATAGCCTCGTAAGCTGCCCTCCATTTTCTGTTCCTAATTACATGACACCAACCGCGTCGGCCAAAGCTAAGTCCAGAGCAAACAGCAACCCGAGAGAGAGGTTTCCGGGAACTCCTACTCCTGGCAGTGATTCCAAGAGGAGGTTGTCGTTTCCATTGACGCCGGACTCTCAATCCATTGGAGATTTCAGCGTGAATTCCGCAGCTTCTACGCTAGTTGGGAGAAGGCCTTTTAACAGATTTGTGTGATTTCGTGTATGTCGTCAATTTGCTTCGAGTTTTTTGAGATTGTTATGTTAATGTTGCACTAAAAGCTCTCTGATGTATTATAATGAATAGTTGTAGGTAGGGGTGTAATCGAACCGAGTCGAGTAGTTCTGTGTGCTCAAGTTTGACTCGTTTAGTTTCGAGTCGAGCTTCGAGCTTTTTTATCGAATACTTTGATGTTCACGAACTTTATCGAGCTTTAATCGAGCCTAAACGAATTTTCTAAATTTAGAATATGTTTTAAATTTTCATTATTATTTTGAAGAAAAAAGTTATTTATTGAGAAATTAATATCATATTCATGTTCAAATTATTAAATTATTGAAAGATTTATCATTATAGTTAGTCTTAAATCATGAAAATACTATATTTATAAAAGTAATTATTTTATATTTCTTACTAATTTTAGCTAACGAGCCTGTTCACGAGCTTTTGAATCGAATACTATAATGCTCAAGTTTGGTTCATCTAATAAACGAACTTTACTAAACGAACTCGAACGAGCTTTTATCGAATCGAGATCCAAGTAGTTTACGAACAGTTTGGTTCATTTACACCCCTAGTTGTAGGAGGATGAAGTTTTTTTAAAAAAATTGGGAGATATTTATATCATTAAATGTCTATGAAATATAAGTAATAATTGCTTTTACAATAATACCACTTAAAAATAAAGAATATTGTAATTTAATATTAATTTTGTTGAACAAAGGTTGTCATTTTATGCAAAAATTCGGATATCTTGAATGGTTAATTTTGATTTATTCAGCAGAAATATGAAACTGCGGCTACATGACGATCTCCACTCAAAATAAAATTAACATAAAAAATTAGCATCCAAGATACTAATTAGTAATTAGAAATTAAATAAAGAATTTTATAAATATCCAAAAACATTAATTATTAATTTTAAAATTCAAAAAATTAATTCTCAATTTAAAATTTAAGTCTAAAAATATACAACTCTAAATTGACAGACTATATTTCAAAAACTATATTAATAATTAAATTATCTTTGAATCGATAATTCTCCATTAAATAATTATCGCATTTCTATTACCCTTCGTCTCGACTGTCAAAGTAATCATTTCTCCAATTATGAATAGATTTAAAAAAAAAAAAAAAACCTCATTTTCGTCTTATCAAAGAAATAGATTTATAAATGAAGGAATATTGCGACTTGTTCGAGGCCGTAATCAAAACCAGAGAAATTTGATAGGCACGGAGAATCGCTTGAATATCGCCAACCTTCAATGCAAGTAATTCGTCATTGATATTAAAATCGACGCTCTTGCTCTGCAAATTGGCTTCTTCAATACACTCTTCTCGGTTCATTAGAAGAAAAGAAAATTAACGAAAAAACAGAGAGCCATAGAGAGAAATCAACAGTCGACGAAACCGTATAATCGAAGGAAGGACGGAAACAAGAGACGGATGAAATACGCTCGAACGGAATGAACTGTGCCAATTAGACGAAAGAGTGCATAGGAGAGAAATGAACCTTATAAGATATTTATAGGCCACGGATTAGGGCGACGCTCAAAGTCAGAAACCCTAATCTCTTGTTGACCAAATTACCCTTGGTAGGTGGGCGTGACTATGATGTAAGCTTCCGCTCGCGACGAGATACTCAGAATTAGGTGGAAATTTTTTGAAATTGACTCAGAGCTCGAACTCCAACCATTCAAATTGTTGTCGAGCTCAAGGGTCCAACTATTTAAATTATTGTTTACTTAACAAGCTCGCAAGCTTTATAAAGTTGAAGCAAAAATCATCTCGAGTCAAGTAAGATTTGAGAGTTTTATCGAAGTTAATATAATTTAATTATTTTAATTAAAATAAAAAAAAAAAAACGAACTCGATTCAGTAAAACTTGAGCCTCAAGGTTTTTTTTTATTGAGCTAACTTGATTGTATTCTACTCGGCTTGTGATAATCTCTATTTCCTTTAATGGATATCTTATTCTCATCCCTAAGATTTTTATATTAAGTATATTTATATTCTGTTGAATATATAGAAATAAAATATTTTTAACCAATTAAAAATAAAAATAGAATTTATCAATAACGAAGGCACCAGTGGTCTAGTGGTAGAATAGTACCCTGCCACGGTACAGACCCGGGTTCGATTCCCGGCTGGTGCAATTTATTTTTGTTTTTTTTTTCAAATATTATTTTTAGAAAATTTGGGCTTGAGATAACTTTGTTAAGTTAAAAAGAGTTTGGGCCTGAAAAAACCTTTTTAGCGGGGATTCCCATTTTACCCTCGGACCCCTACCGCAAGAAAACATACCCTCACTAGCTGCTCTAGCAATAGCTATAAACCCTTAAACCCCAAATTCAAATTGATCGGGATTGCTGCACAATCGAATAAGGATGGATCACATAGCTGCAGCGGAAGAGAGGTTAGTGAACGAGCGTTTGAGGCAGAAGCTTAATGAGGTTAACGCTGCCGCGCAGGAGCATCTAGCCGGCGTCCAGGACCACATCAATTTCACTCTCCAGGTTTTCTTCGTTTTCCTTGTTTTTCTGTTTTCATGGCGGCGATTTGTATTCTCTGGAATTGACTTTTGGAATTTGTGATGCAGCAAGCGTACTTTAAGTGTGCGTACGATTGTTTCGATAGGACGAGGAAACAAGACGAGATAAGCAACTGCGTGGAGCATTGCAGCGTGCCAGTGCTCAAGGCGCAGAATCTTGTCGAAAACGAGATGGCTAAATTTCAAGTAAATGTTCCTTCCGTTTTCTGTTGCTTGTGTCTGGCATGGTTGAATTGTGATGTGATGCTATGTGTTTTATTTTTTACTATGCAGTCAACTGTAGAAGCTTCGTTATTACCATTATGTGATTTTGTTTGTAAATAATGAAATGTTGTTATCGCAATTATTGTTCTCAAATTCAGTCATGCTAGAATGGATTTATTACTTCATCGTGTGGCTTTTTCAACCTATGAATATTGTACAAAGTAACCCCCATCAAGCATACAAAGATTCTATAAGTTTCCTTTGTCAGAAGTAGAAATTGAATTTGGAAGTGCTTTATTAGCCCATCTATGACGTTGGACATTCCATACTCATACTTAGTAACGACATTCCTCACTACCAATTAGTTTCAAGTTTTATAGAGAGCTCTCTCTTCTTCTTCTTCTTTTTTTTTTTTCCAGTACTAAAGGGAGAGGAAAGGGGACCTTTCATTTGGAGGTCTTTACATGTAGGATATCCACGGCTGAAATGGTTCTAAAGAGAACTCTTGTTTATAACTAGAAGTGTACATAACCCTGAACGATTTATTTTGTATGCACCCCTCTGGTTTGTGCTGAATCTAGTTTTATTTGGTTTCGTGTGATATTATTAATCATGGAATCATAAATATCAAACTGTTTGAGCTGAAGCATAAATGTGATAGCTCATCTTGTTGTCAACGGTTAGTTGTTGTGTCTGAGCTGCCGTTGTTGCTGGATGGTAATACAATGTCTGTTGATATGATTTATTCTTTGATTAATTGGAATGGATCCATTTGAAAGTATCTTCAGTAAAATGATTATACTATACATATCTTCAATAGAGGGTGTTCTCATTGTTCTGGATACATGCAGGAACGATTGAACAGGTCTCTGACCGTTTGCCAAGATAAATATGAGGCTTCCAAGCTCCAGCCAGGCAGCAGTAATCCCCGGAATGATTTGGAGTCATGTGTTGAGCTTTCTGTTAGAGAGAACATCAATTTGATCCCACATGTTGCTGGAAAATTGAAAGCATATCTGGGAATCGAGGGCTGAAAACTACACCACCAACCAGTGCTCCTGTTTCCTCTTTTTTTTTTTTTTTTTTTTTTTCCGTAATTTTGATAGTGATTTTACCTTTGAGACTATATTACCAGTAGATCTATTCATAACCAAATTTAATTTTATGAATTAGTTTTGGAGCTTCATAACTTTCCTTTATTCGATGTTCAATTGGAGATTTCAGAGTGAATTCGAAGTTGGGAGAAGGGCCCTTTAACAGATTGGTGTGATTTCTGAGTTTGTTCTGTTAAGGTTATACTTAAAGCAGTCTGCTGTATGATAATGAATAGGAATGGTTTATTTATTTGAGTATGATTTGGGCTAGGGAAGGGAGTATCAAGCTTTTTTTTATATATCATTGAATCTATTAGTCTGTAGAGTTGTAATATCTAGTATGGATAGGAATTTCTACTCTTCTTTTCCCTTAGTTTTGAACTGGTGGATCAAGAATTCAATATACATATGATAGTGATTTTAATGCTATCCTGTGATAAATGATAAGAAAAGCGCTAGAGAAATGTCAGAAAACTCAATTTAAATCTCAATGAGATAATCTCTAAATTTAATAATGAAAAGATATTATAATTGCTTCAAGCATATATACATTGACTAAAAGATAGTAATAAAGAGCAATGAGAGGAGAGGAAACAAGACTCGTCAGCAATGAAAATGGCCAACAGAATCACCACAGAAATTCCCCAACTCCAAATGGGACCTTCAAAAATTGAAACTTTATTTAAATATAAAGAAACAATAACAAGCAGGGATAAAATGTCTCAGTTCACACAACAACATTCAGTTAAGTATATAACACTAAGCCTTAGGTGCCAAGGTTGCTTCTTGTTTCTGCTCTTCAAATTTGTTAATAGCGACCTGAAGTTCATCAGTACCTCCAACCGCTTTCATCGTGTAGAAATACACTCCAAATACAAATGTCGTAAGACCTCCAGCAACTACGACATTCTTGGTCTTCGGAGCAAGTGCGCGAAACCCCAGACATCTCAACAACACCAGCTGCAATATATGCTCCCTGTAACAAGTTGAAGAAACAACAGCTTACACAATTCACAAAACTACATTTCAAAAAAAAAAAAAGATAACCAAAACCTTCCCCTATTCAGCATGTCAGGATTCCTACATCTCAAAGCTAAATCAATGGAATGCAACTCCACATGTTTGCAGCAAAATATTCAGCACCATATTTCTAATTCTATTCTGCACTTTTACAAGCAAAGTAAGCTTTAAACCTTCAAGAATTACAGTCACTAAATCAGTTTTCAAGTTGCATTTGCATAGCAAGATACAAAAACTAATGAGACATAGTTATTGATTTTACAATATTCAGGATTTCTATCCACTTGCATGGATTTATTTCTCTCTCTCGTTCATCTCGTAACAAAACTAGTGAATCAATTTCCTCATTTAAGAGAAAAATTCATTAACAACAAGCTAAAATCGAACAACTCGTCATGAAATCCCTTTAAAATTCTCCAACAATTACCTTTTCAGATAGCCTTCCAATTCAATTTGCAACACAATGAATCAAACATGAAACTTTTAAGTAAAGAAATCAAATTGAGAGAAAGGCCGAACCTGATCTCAAACCCTACGAGCTTCTCTATGTCCCTCAATTTCAACTGAAATTAAAATAATTTACTTTTTGAGCAAATTACCTTTTTTTTTATTAGGCGTTTGAGATTAAACTATAAAACCAAGATCCGGAAAGGGTGTAATGTAATTACTACTCTAGCCAAGGTATGAGAATCAAATTATTTTACCTCCCCAGTAATTTATTATTGATATTAGGGCAATTTTGTTAATTATAATTAATAATTAAAAAAAATTAATATTCTAAATGTTTTTGTAAACTTTTTGTTTGTAGAATGATTCGACTGGAAAAGAGAAAAAAGAAAGTGTGTTAGAAAGAAAATCTGCCATCATATAAATTTTTTGAAATGTAAAATCAAGAGGTTTAAATTGACAAAAAAAAACAGTTTGAAGGCCAGACTCACAATCACAGATTATTGCACGAAACGTTTAACCAATGCACTTTTTTCCTACAAGATTTACATGAACAAGCAATCACCGACGTAATTTCTCAACAATGTAAAATTAAATGTAATTTCTACGTCACAGAAGAAGATTGGTAAATCACCATTTTAAGAGTTAAATATAATTTCAAACTTTTTTAGGAGTTGTAGCATTGTCTCACATTCAAAGCTTAAGTTACAGCACTATGACAAAATAATGGCATTATTACACCCACTGCTCTCTCTCTCTCTTGATGGTATGCCTCAACTAGACTGGGAGTGCAAAACCGAAGCGTCATACAGCAATCAAGACTTATTTGAGATTGACTGTATCATCAACTTTATGCTTCAGGTTGCATCTTCTCACATTCTTCTCTTATGGACTGGAATAGGATTGTCGACAAGTATCTCTCCCCGAAGCTAGGAAACACAACCTGCAACAACACATCATCTCAAATTAGAGGATATTTTATGATGAATTTAACATATCCCAATGCTCCCTTGTTTCCTGGAGTTGAACCATGAACACACACATAATCGTAACCAGAAACAAGACATTTTTATGCATTGTTTGATTCAAACGGTGTGACACCGTTGTATTTCTCAAACCGACATTTTAGGAGAACCTAGCCAAGGAAGTATGCCTGAAAATAGAATGCCTTAACTCACAATTAACCAAATCAAGGGGAAAATTTATTTGAAGCAAAATTGAATGATCATGCGTATCAGCAACAAAGATAATAACTTCAAATCCGGTGCAGTCAAAAGGAATAGAACAACTGCTTGACAAACATAAGATGCCATCACTGATTCACTGTGAAAATAAAATAGTACCGCTATAAGCTTGCCCGCATTTTCAGGTCTCTTTCCAACCTTAATAGCAGCTGCAGCTGCAGCTCCAGAAGAAATACCAACCTGGCCAAAAAAAAACCAGCAGAAACACTGGCTTAGCAATTCACAAGCAGTTATTTGAAATTTTGAACGCATGCGCATTAGAAGAAATGTGATACATTATTTCCTGGAAAACTGGTCGAACTACCACAAAACAATATTTAATATTAACACCCTTGAAATGTTTAATCAAATACTTTCCAAAATTGACAGATGTAAAAAACAAGCTTTTCAAATGATAAATATAACATGTATGAGCTTCCCCTGACTCTGACAAGCTTTCAGGAACTTGCTCAATCAAGACAGGGTGATTTAGAAGTCATTAATCTTATGATCCCATTATTCTACTACCCCATTTGTCACACTTGGGAAGCTCTCGAAGAAATCTCCAAACAGTTTTCAGCCAATGTAAACATACAACATAATTTATTTAAGAATTTTGGAAATAACTAGACTAGTTTCAACATTTCATATCAGAAACTCCATCAAAAGCTGTAGACACAAATGGGAATTCTTGGCAAACAGATGACTTCATTTGAGAAAAAATACTGATGATCAAACAGAGAGACTACAAACTAAAGATATCTTCTCATTTCAAACTTTTTTAGCATCAACACTAATGTTTCTTTGGCGCATTACTTATCCCCCAACATTTATGCTTCAACCTTTGAAACAGCATGATACCCACTAAGTCAATATGGGGCATGCTTCAAATTATGAACAAGGTAGCATGACTGGTTTATTAAATTTCTTCATAAGTTCAGGGATTTGTAGCAATAGGCCACAAGGTCCTATGTAAACTGTGTGCAAGTATTTGCATGCATTGACATTATGGATGAGAATATAATGTTTTTGGTGAACATATCCAACAGTTATCCTTCCATTGCCACTAAAACTAATCAGGTAAACTGTAAGATATGATATTATAAATGATCAATGGGATAGTAGTTCAGCATGGTGAACGTGATAATAATTTAAGATGAACTAACCAGCAGGCCCTCTTGGAGAGCTAACTGTTTTGCAGTTTCCACAGCTTCATCACTTGATATCTGATATGGAGGTAAAGGAGGTTTCAGCAGAACAGACGGGAATTATGAGTCAAATATGCACATGTATAAAATTCATGAAAACTACTATTTTGAATAACTAAATGTCAGTTGACAAACATTTCACACAATAAACATGGCAGGAAAATCAGGTAATCTGATTCATAACTAAAACCAGAAATTAATACCTCAATAGCTTCATCCATAACTCAAACCACAATAGTATGCCACAAAATCAATGCAAATCAAAAAGTAAAACCACAAAAGTATGCCGCTAAAGTAAACCATACCTCGATAACTTCATCCATCACATCTTGATCTAAATTCTTCGGAATAAAACCTGCTCCAATCCCTTGAATTTTGTGAGGCCCTGCATTTCAAATTGAAAATACCACAACCATACAAATTTTAACCAGGAAAACTAACACAGGAAAGAGATGATAGGCTGCCATCTCACCAGGTTTTCCACCAGAGAGTATGTTGCTTTCAGTGGGTTCCACGCCAATAACCTAAAGAGGAGCAAGGAATTTTACTCTATATAAAACATGAAAGTTGATTAAAAACTGTAACTTCCACCTTCATCTATATTAAAATGACGTAAAATCCATTTCCATGCAGCAATTATGCAAAAAAGGAGTTTATAGAAGAAAATGTATCACCTTAACGTTAGGGTTGTATTTTTTTAGATAACGTCCGACTCCTGTAATGGTTCCACCAGTTCCAATTCCAGCCACAAGTATATCCACCTTGCCTTTTGTATCCTCCCAGATCTCAGGGCCAGTGGTTTCATAGTGAATCTACAGGGTCAAAGCAAATATAAATTTAGAATCCTCATCTATGGCTTCAATGTCATTCCCTTTACTACCAGTAAAAATGCAGAACACCGAAAAACTGCACCTAAATTCAAATTGACGATCACATGGTACAAGCAAAAAGAAGGGATAATCAAATTATATATTAAATTGTGCTATAATTTTGTGCGAAGTGACAACTATTGGTGAGGCTAAAGAGCAATAGAAGAATATTTGGACTTATGTTGGATCCGACCAGAATTCCAGGTTCAAAGACAAACTTCTACAAATTCATTTGTAGAACAGAGGGCATAGAAGTGATATTTAAGATACATACAGTTTAGACATTAGTAAGAACCTTGGGATTTGCAGGATTATCAAACTGTTGAAGCATGTATGCATTTGGGGTACTATTTAATATTTCTTCAGCCTTTTGAACAGCTCCTTTCATGCCTTTAGCAGCATCAGTTAAAACTAGGTCAGCTCCAAATGCTTTCAGGAGAACCCTTCTCTCAAGACTCATGGATGCAGGCATTGTTAAGATGAGCTTGTAGCCTTTTGAAGCAGCAATAAATGCAAGGCCTATTCCAGTGTTCCCACTGGTAGGCTCAACCAATACACTCTATAAAACAGCCAAAATCCACTAATAAGAACCAAGTATATCAAAGGGCAAGAAAAGATCACTGGGAGATTACAATTCTCCATCTTACCTTTCCTGGTGTAATAAGCCCTTTCTGCTCCGCATCATTAATCATACTGAATCCTATCCTGAAAAAAAACACGTTACATTGAATAAGCCTAGCATGGAAACACCTCAATAATTAATTCTGATAAAGTTTGCGGCTGCGAAACTGGATAGTGAACAAGCCAAAAGAGCAACAAGATTACACATTTTATCTCAACGCCAACGGCAAATATCTTCTAAAAAAGGACTACAAGGGATGAGCAGAACAGCTCTCACCTATCCTTGACACTGCAACATGGCTCCATAATTTCAAGCTTTGCAGCTATATTAGCTACACAACCTTTTACAACATTGTTCAAGTAAACCATAGGCGTATTCCCAATAAGCTGTAGCAAATTAACAAACAATTATAACAAAATCATCCAATCCAAACACACACACACACACTTAACATTTCTCATCAAAATCAAAATGGATAGCGAATTGCAGCTATCACCTGAGTAACATCTTCAGCGATGTTGAGTCCTTCAATCTCGGTCTCCGCATCCACTGAAACCGCCTTACACACAACTCTATTGGCATTACCGCTAATCTTCCTACTGAAATCGCCGCGGCCGGCGGAAATCCTAGAGCTGTCGCCGAATTTCGTCGCTCCGATGCGACAGTGTTTGGCGACGAGGAACGACGGCGAGCGGAGGTCGGTCTTGTTGGCCTTAGATAGAGAAGTCAACGGTTTGTTCACGAGCGACGCCATTCTTCCACCTCCACTTCGACTTCTCACGCTCAGTGTGTGTAGTTGTGTGTGTCCAGATACAGAGATGATGGGTGGTCGTTTTGATGGCTTCCTATTTTTATCGTTTTTGAGCGTGCGATTGCGATATTACACTGTTCCTTGTTGGGCCCAATACGACGACGTTCCTCAGATATTAAATCTAGTCTATGGCTACCCGAATTTGTGCATATTCATGATTAAAAATAAAAAAAAAAATCCGAAAACGGAGCATGCCGGAAATCCACGTCAATTTTCTGATATCGAAAAAATTATTTATTTAAATTTGAATAATATTTTATAATTCAGACATAAAATAGTGAAATAAAATATTCCAATTAGTACTATAAATGAAAAGGTCTCATATTTTGAATTAAAATTGATATTTTGACTTTTTTATGTTATATTTGATTTAATATTAATATTAATTTATATTTTTTTTCAATAGCGATTTATATCTTTTATCTTTTTTGGCATTGACAAATTGATTAATATGAATGTAAAATCTGAAAGAATCTTTGGTTTCCATATATTTTGTGCTCCACAAAAATTTGTGACATTTAAAGAAAGATCTGAGGTTGAAATTTCAAAAATAGGTACGTTTAATGGTCCCACTAATAAGGTTTATTTTGACCATTCAACGGCGGAAGGGACAATTACGTGATTTGACTTAGTCAGTCGCGGACACACTTAATCAAGCATTCCGTTTTCGTGATATTCATGAAAAATTTTATGAATTTTTTTTTAATATGTTGAACAATTTTTAAATCTATCAATTTGTTTGTTCATAATTATATTTTGTATTTGATAAATTATAAATGTTTATTTGAATCTTTTCCTATTATGGAATTTTATTAATTAATAATATTAACATATATCCTGATTTAATAGTCCAAAACTAAATGACACTGAGTGTAGTTGAATTAATAATTTATTTGTAAGTGTGACAAAAATTTGTCATTTTAGGAAAGAAGAATAATAACTAAGACAGACCAAAAGCACAAATAAGCCTAGTAAAATGGGACAGAGAAAATAATATTTTTTAGTACATTTCGCAGTTGACATACATTGTAATAAAACTCATAATTTTATTGTGTATTGATGATTCTATGTTCACTCTTCTATCGTCAGTCATATGGATCGAAAATAATTAGAACAAAATTGCAAGTTGATGTAACTGATCTATAACGGTTTCGAGAATTTTCTATGTTCGCCGATTATATGCGCACCCAACTAGTTCAATTGTAGTTGCTCTCTTTATGTAGATCGGCTTTACCACGAGTCGCTAGGCCTCACTAGATGGAAGGTTGTGAATTAGAAATCTTCACTGAACATAGATAGCAGTTGTTGTTGATGTGTGCTAATTTATGAAAAGAGATCAGAAACCTTCTTCATATTCAACTCTAGAAAAGAGTGTGAACTCAAAATATTAAATCTAGCAAATAAGCTCATGTTTAGAGACACGAAATAACTGACTGACAATGCTGGTCTTCATTTAGATCCTTTTAATACAATTTATAATTCTCTAACCAACAACCTATGGTTGATAATATTGATGTTGGGTAGCAAACTCAATTTGTCCCATATAGGAGAAGGAAAGGAAAAATTCTTTGTATAACAGTCCACAATTAACTTTATTAGTATGAGATATTTTGGGAGATGCCAAAAAACAAATTTGTGTGGGCTTGTGCTCGACCCAAAATAGACAATATCATACTAATATCGGAGTATCAGTCCCAACAATTGAAGAGCTTTTCAAATCTTTTTTCGTGATGTGCACTTTTTGTAATACCGTTTTTTTTTTTCAAGTTGTCTTTGCTATCAGCTTTTGAGTATAGCATGTCTTTATCAGTTGTGGAGATCATTTTTATGAGAACTTCACAACTAACTATTTATGAGTTATGTTGTCATGCGTATGCTTCTCATAAGAACTCATTGAGTCAGTTTCAACTGATTTTTTTATTTTTATTTTTTAAGATATAATGTCGATATTATTATAACTTAAACAGCCTATATAAGAGTACAATGATGAAATTACTCTAATCATGTCTATATAAATTAAATGAGTCTAATATTTAGTTCTACATATCAAAACTAAACATGAACATTAATTCCAAATAGATTTTATTTTCAAAATTTGCATGGAAGATTTTAAAATTATTTGAGTCGAATTTAGGATCATTGTAAGTTTCAAATTTTAAGAATTAAATTTAAAAACTACAAATTAACGTTCAAACTCTATCAGCTGAATTGATAATATTAAAGAAATTAATAGTATTTGATGACAAGATCTAGGCCACAAAACAATTTTAATCCATGTCTACTTTTGAATAAATTGTTGGTTGTGACTAGGACATGCGCAAGCCCATTTCCAATCCTTTTGAATATGAAATATCGCATGACTATCTTGATGGCTCAATGAATAGAAGCCCAACTTAGAAGACTGACGGATAATAGTCTAAGGGGAGTGCTTCGGCTAACAATTATTTGGGTCGAAGAACTTCCTTGTTCAAAAATATGGAAATTGGATAAGGCAGGTTGTCTGTTCAGATGGGCGATTCCGAATTCTAGGAGTTATCATCCGAAGAACTATATTAGTTCGAAGAGCTATCATTCAAAGAACTATATTAGTTCGAGGAGCTATTAGATCGAAGAACAAGGTCAGTTCGAGGCACCGCCTTGGACGAACCAATCTCTCCATGGACCAAAGGAGTTCGAAGATGTGTCTCAGCTCAAGAGATTCAACTTTTCAAAGATTTCATTCGCTAATGGATGTCTTACTTCACAAAGGTGCACGAGTCTTTTCATTTATTATAAGCAAGTCCTCTCATTGTACATCGGGAATGATTTCATATCATTCAATACCAATTATATTGCATAAAAGAACATCATTTGATGTATATACACATACTTTGGGTGTTCATCACACGATTTTCCTTCAAACATTACTTGAATCATTCTTCAACATTAACAGAAATAATATATTTTACAAAATTATTAGTTTCTTATATTTGCCTTTTTTTATAATTTAACTCGTAGCACTATTATAAAATTAAAATGTAACTTTTAACATTTGTCCATTTTATAACTTAGACTTCAATGTTTAAAGAGTTGTGTTTTTACTTATTAGTTCTTAAAATTATATTCACTTGTGATTTAATCCATGACATTTATATTCGTGACAAAATAAGATAATGTCACAAAAATTACACTTTTAATCAAAATAAATACATTATATTAAAATCATTTAACAAAATAATAATAATAATAATAAAGTACGTGGGACCTATCTATATACTATATTAAAAGAAAATAGTCTCTATTAACTGTTCCAGCCAAAATCACGTTAATCAGTTTTTATTTTTATTTTTTAAATTCTATTATAATATAGATATATAATAAACAATAATAAAAATATAACAAAACTATATTTTTGACTTTTTCTTAAAAATATTAGATCTTATTAATTTATTGTATTTATTATGTTTTTAAATAATATAAATATAATATCATTTATGAGATAATATTAAAATCAAATCGTATAAATTTTATTTTTATTAAATTCATATATATAGTTTTGACGTATAATATAGTTGAATATAAATTAAATATATGTAAAATAAATTTCTAAAATATTCTAATATATATACTTTTGTTAATTATATTTTAAAATTATAAATTAAAATGTATATTTGATTGTGCAAATATAGTATATTTAAAAATAAAAATACATTATTTAAAATATCTAAACCCTAATATTTTATCTAACAGCCAACGACAATTGACATTTTCTCTCTCAAACAAAGATTTGCCGCCGCTCGTGCTGCCACCGCCGCCCTGCTCGCCGGCGTGCCTGCGTTTTCGCTTCGCCCCTCCGTCGGCTAGCGGCTCGTCTCTGTGGCTGTGCTGCCACCGCCGACTACTACTCGCACACAGCCAGTCAGCCACCCCTCCGCTGTTGTGCCCTTACTCAGGCACCCGGTAAAGGTGATTCCATAAAAATGAAATATTTTTACACCTTTACTCATTCTGGTAAATATTTGGCCGTGTATTGAATGTTTAGTTTCTAAAACAAAACTTGAGAAATTCGATGTGTGATCCGATCATCTATCATTTGATTAAATTTGTGTTGAAACTTATCTCAATCTTTTCATGACGAAGCTTGCGATATACATTCAATTCAATTTAGGATCTTGCTTATGTTTTCAAATTTTTTTATGGTTATTGCCCCAATTAATCTGATTCCCTTTTTTCTGGATTTTTTATTTTAATTTTTAAATTTAGTTGATTGCTCGGCAACTACTTTGTCATTCGTTCAATATTTGACATTGAGGCGGTTGTTGCTGGCCTTCGGTTTATTTCAATTGTGGGCAATTTCTTGACATTGTTTTACATATGTAATAACCCTTTTCCCTTTTTATAACACAGAACAAATAGGATATTAGTATGTATTCATTGTTCCATTGCTTTCCTTATTCTCATTTTTTCTTTTTTCTGCACACTTGAATTTCACTTAACTCCGCTGAATACAGTAAAGGTGCTGCACCCAGCTGCGTCTCCCACCGTCCCTGCTGCACGCACCCAGCCACCGCCCACCGTCACTACTGCTTTTGTCGTTCGCACTCCGGGGAACTTGTGCGAGGTAAAAATGTTATAGGCTTTATTTGTTGTTCTCTGCAGAATAGGACTAAACTCCCTCTGCTGACTGCTGACTGATATGCAAGAAATTTGGTATCAAACGCCATCCTTTGTTGCTTAAAAATCGGGTCAAACCCGACCCATCCGACCGAATTTTGGGTCGGGTGAGAGGGGATGTCGTGTTTGTTTTGGGTCATGGTCGGGTGGTCTATTTCGGGTCGGGTTTGTACCGACCTGACCCGATGCACACCCCTAGATTAATAATTGAAAATCATAAATCTTTATCCAAATTTCAATTAATTATCATATTTATCTCTTTTTTTAAATATTACTCCCTCCGTCCCGCACTATTAGTCCCACTTTCCATTTTCGCCCGTCCCACCAATTAGTCCCATTTCTTTTTTTGGTTAAAAATTAAGATAAATTAAAATTAATAATTTAAACCTAATTAAGCCTAAAAGACTAAATTACCCCTCAACCCTAAAATCATTACCCTCACCCCCATCCAGCCGACACTCATTTCTCTCAAAATTTCTCTCTTCTATTCTCTCAACAGCGGCACCTCCCCCTCCCCTCCTCCCCATCCCAAATCGCAGTCCAACTCGACGGCGTTAATGGCACGATCTTTGAAAGTCGCTCTCCAACTCCACCACTACATTCTCCTCCCTCCTCACCACTTTCTTCTCTCTCCTGACACTCCTCATCCCTACTCCTCTTCCAGCCGCAGACTGCCATCTCCACCTCTTTAGTGGCGTCGGTTCCAAACTCAAGCTGTGAAGTTGAGTATGGCTTTGCTTCCCTGGAGCTTGAACGCCGCCCAGTTGTAAGCTCTGGCTCCTTCCACCTCGGTGTCAAATGTCTCTAGCCATACCCGAGTCCTCTTCCGGTTGGGGTCGCGTAGCTCCGCCGTGTACTTCTCCTACCATGATTTTTTTCTCTCTTCCCTTCACAAAAATTTGATTCAGCTTTTTCCCATGAATTTTGGCCTCCAGCTACTCACATCAATATTTTTGCCCTTTTGGTAAATTGTAAAAATTGTAATCCATTCATTATCATTTAATACATTATTAAATTATTAAATTTTGGTGAATATTGGTTCCTGTGCCAAACCATGTGGGACTAATGGTGAGGGACATAGGGAGTATAATTTAGAATCTAATCTTTTTCATGTGAATCATTAAACTTTAGTTGGGCTAATAAATTTTAACTATAATTATTAATATTTTTTGCTTTAGAAATTTAAGCAAAAATTTGTAATAGTCCTCTTTATAGAATTAAGTTTTACAAAAATCTATAGAACTTTCTAAAAAATCAGATAGATATAGAATTATAAAGATTATTCTAAAAATTAGGGTGGTTAAATCCCAACCATTCATTACTATATAAATAGGGGTTGTATTATCACATTTGTATCAAGAATTAGATAGATATAGAATTATAAAGATTATTCTAAAAATTAGGGTGGTTAAATCCCAACCATTCATTACTATATAAATAGGGGTTGTATTATCACATTTGTATCAAGAAAATAAAAAACATTCACCAAATAAATATCCTTCTTATCTTAAATATTTTATTATCTAAATTCTAAATGTTTCTCCACCATAAAATCTTATTTTTTCTAAAAATTTAAATCTAAAAAAAAACATATAATATCATAATAAATTTGTTTTAATTATATTTATTGAATTCAATAATATACTATTTCATACAACAATCAACGCAACAGAATAAAAAAGTACTTTTAAGATAGTATATAATTTGGATAAATTATTAGTTTTTAATATTTTAAATATAATAATTTGGGTATGAATCAAATGCATTACCAGCACCAATCCAAATCAAATACAAGCACCAATTAATTCTTTTTTTAGAAGAATCCTACTTAATTCTTCTTGGACACTAAAAAATCCATTTCTTTCTCTCTCTCAAACTCAACACATTTTGCAGAAGCGCCATGGTTTCCAGCACACGTGCTCGTCGAGCAGCTTGTGCTTTGACGTCTCTCGATTTCGCGCCATCTCAAAATGCTAAGCTTTCATCGATTATGAAGCCGCGCCATCAAGACCCTACCCCTTCCAGGATTCTTCAAAAGATCAACATAAGTGAAGTGCCGAGAGAGTTCAATGCCATGCTTCGAATGCAGCCGCCACCGCACGCTTCATCATTCACCACGCTTCTAGGCGCCGTTGCCAAAGCCAAGAGGTATCAAGAATTGATTTTTATGTTCAATCGATTGGCGGAGGTTGATATTTTGCCGGATTACATTGGTACTAATATTTTGCTCAACTGCTATTGCGATTTGAAAAGGGTTGATTTTGGTTTTGCTCTCATGGGTGGGCTTTTGAAGAGAGGTTTTATTCCGAATATTGTCACATTTACTTCGTTGATTAAAGGTCTGTGCATTGAGGATAGAATAGGGGAGGCGATAGGGTTACTGAGGAAAATGATTGGAATGGGCATTTACCCTAATGTGAACACTTGGAGCACTTTGATTAATGGTTTGTGTAGGAGTGGGAACGTGAAAACTGCCCTTAGATTGCATCATGAAATAAGGAGTGGCGATGTTGGGTTTGGTCTGACGTTTAATCCCAATTTGATTTATTATTGTTGCCTTATTGATGGCCTTTGTAAAGAGGGGTTGTTGGAGGCCGGGAAACAGTTGTTTGCTGAGATGGAGGAGAGGGGGATCTCGGCTGATGTAGTAGCATATGGAGCGTTGATTAATGGTTTGTGTAAGATAGGTGATTGGGAGGAGGCAAAGCAGTTGTTTTTTCGGATGATGGACCGAGGCATTCGTCCCAACGTGGTGACGTTTAATATGTTGATGGATACACTTTGCAAGGAGGGGAAAACCGACGAAGCAAGTGGGATGTTGCATTTCATGTTACAGAGGGGCGAGGAGCCAGACTCTATAACATACAACACTTTGATTGATGGATACTGTCATGAGAGTAGGATTGATGATGCTAGAAAGCTGTTTGACTCGATGCCAGATAAGGGCACAGAAAGAGATGTTAGAACTTACAATATGCTGATCAATGGATATTGCAAGCATCGCAAAGTGGAAGAGGCAATGGCCCTTTTCAGAGAAATGCTCAACGAAGATCACAAGCCCACTGTAGTTACTTTTAACATTTTGTTGAATGGCCTATTTCATGTAGGTGAAGTTGAGGATGCACGAGAACTTTATTCGAAGATGGCAGATCATGATCTGACTCCAGATTCTGCCACCTACAGTATATTACTTGATGGTTTTTGCAAAAATGATTGCCTTGGGTTGGCAATAGAGATGTTCCAAACTCTCGAAAAGTCCGGTCATAAGCATAATATTCTTACATGTAACTGTCTGCTTGATGGACTATGCAAGGCAGGAAAGCTTGATCTGGCTTGTGAGCTGTTTGAAAGACTCCCGGAAATGGGTTTGACATCAATGCCTCATACTTATTCGATCATGATCAATGGGTTTTGCAAGGATGGTCAGTTCGAGAAGGCAAATGATCTATTTCTGCTAATGGAAAGCAAAGGTTGTGATCCTGACTTGGCAACCTTCAATACGCTTATGCGAGGATTCTGCAATATTAATGATCCGGAAAAAGTGGTTGATCTTCTTCAGAAAATGGCCGAGAAAAAGCTAGCGCCAGATTCATATACCGCAACTATAATGGTAGACCTACTGTCAAAAAATAAAAGTTACTCAGAACTTCTCAAACTATTTCCTGACTTCACCGACAAGGCCGGAAGCAGATCACATGCTGAAAAATGAGTGAATGTCGTTTGATCCCATTTTGTACAATGCTAATATTGAAGATACTGGATCAAGTTGGTGGCACATGAGCCATAAATTGGAATTTTGGGATGCATATTACTTGCCTTGTGGCCTCTCTCAGTAAGGTTTCTAAACGCATCTGTCAATATTTCTGCTATTTTTTTCGCAAACATTTTTTTTTTGGTAATTGGGTGATACTCTCCTCCTATGTGGTGCAGGATGAACTAGAAAATGCTGCCATATGCAACTGAGGAAATTGAATAACACCAATTGGGAGTATGATACAGATGATAAAAGGAAAAGATTTCTTGTGTCTTCCTGATGCTCATTGCCTTTTGTTATTTCAATTTATAAGGCATCATGATTGTGGGTGGTTAAATAGGAATATTTACTCATTGGTTAACATGTCATATAATTGCTTCAAAATTTGCCATTACTTTAAGCATTAAGGAATAGGCAGGTTCAAAACCCAACTTTGATATTTAGTAGGCACATTATGTTAGAAAACTCGGAAATTGCCTGATTTTCTGGTTTATCAGCGAGCACAGCAGATTTATGTAAAATGATATATATAATGCGCATATTTATATTTTCAAGAGTTTCTTCTGTTAGCATTTGTGATTAGCTAGTTAAGTCTAAGTTAGTTAGATCAAACCATAGCAAAAAAACTTGTTAATGTATATTCGTGTAGACTGTATTTACTTTTGTGGTGATTTTGCAGACGCATGCATTGCATTGGAATATATATTATCACCATTCACCAATGTGCCTCAAAATCTATGATGGATCTTTCTCTCTGTGCTGTGCTTGTTCCAGCATGAAGGTTGTGATGAGAGAGAGAGAGCCGTATGATGAACTCTGTAACTTTCAGACAAATGGATTACACTACCATTTTATCATGAAACAGGAAACACGCAAAATGACAACATGAATAGACAACAGGAATATATGCTCTATTTAAGACCATTATTATTATTCTTCTGATACATAACCTACCAAAGGACCCACGTTCCATGTACAAAACTACATTGAAAGAAGAAACTCTATAGAACATTGGTTTTTTAAGTCAAAAGAGAATTTAATCAATGGAGCTCACCATGCTGTAGATCTTTAGGAGCAAGCGATAGTGCACTATCTGGAGAAGTTTAAGACATTACTGGAAGCAAGATTTATTTCAGGGCGGGAGAATGGCTGGTTGAGTAGCTCAAGCGCGGTGACAATCTTTTGGGTACAAAGGAATCCGGATCGGATATCACCACGGGGACTCCTTCATCAGAACCACTTGTTATTCTCATCTCCAGTGGCAACTAGGATGTTAGAGATTTAACAGATTAGTCGAAAAAAGATGATGCTCCCTGGAACTCCAAATGATTCAAACTACAACATATTGCTTATGGCATTATGCACGAGCAATCATCAGCTTGGAAGGTATGATATACTGGGACATGATTCATAGAAAACATTTTGTGACGCGCTGACAAAGTTTATCAGGAACGTACAGAACTCAAGGAAGACCATAATCATTGTTCATGGACTTACATGAAGATATTCCACAGTAGCTTCTATTTCAAAATGACCAGCCTCATTTTTTTTATAATACTACCAGAAATAGTACAAAAGGAACAGTGGAATTACCTCTCCAAGAAACCTCATGCCCATGTCGTCCGCGGTTTTTTGAGCTCCACCCTTCCCAAAAATGTTATTGTCATCATAGAAATCTAAAATCTAAAACAGAGAAAGAAAATAAATTGGGCATAAAAATGACAAAGGGTTTTAGTGGAGGACTACTAAAAGGAATAAATAGCTTAGAGGATGAGAAGAAGTTACTTAATATAGAAGTGAAAAGGCTATGGGACAAAAAATGCTTTCATATTTTAATACAAATATACGTATTTGGAAATGTTGATGAAGTTATTAAATATGACACACTTATGATGCAGTAACAATTTTATAATCTTGAAATTAACTATCAAAAACCAAAGGTACCAAGGATATGAAAATATTTGAATCGAAAATAGGGAAACAACAACTCCTACCATTTTGGATAAAGCTAATGCGAAAAATGATCAAACATGCTTTAATTTAGTGAAACGTAAGCACAAAATTATGCAACTCAAGGTACGGGGCACGTTAACTTGGGAGAACATTTTAACACCTCTTCGAGCATCCATTAATGCAACACAATTACAGCTCCTGTTAACAAGTTGGGAAAATGATGTAATAATGTGTTATCAAATTCAAAAAATCAAGATACAACTAAAACATTCCATTTAACCCCTTGGTGTTAATGATAATATCATTACACAGAATCCATTGCACTGGAAGATAAAGCATGTTTTCCAGCCACGTAATATAACTAACAGCAGACGAATATTCACATGAAGATAATAAATCTTTTCTAGTCTGGATTAAACAACTATGGGCTGAGTACTGACAATTGCAATCTTTGGGAGATGGAAATCACCAGTACCAGGTGGCATGTCGACCACAATGAACTCCTCTCGTCATCTGTTCAAGTGCTTTCATGACCTGAAACGAATATGAGACAAAATCAAAACAATTGGAGCACAGCATAGACAAATTAATTAGCTGTCTGAAAATGTGAATTATGATAGTTCAACAGAATCCGAGCATCATTTTCTAATGAACAGTTTCTACTTCATTCTTAAAAAAAACAATGACAGCAATAAAATAAGAAATTGTGACAACGGAAAATGATCAACACTTGCCATAGGACCTCTCCAGACAATTGCCACCAGTGACATGCATTTGACGCCGTAGTTTTCAATTCGGATAATTTTCTTATCTGCTAGAGGTACCAAGAGAAAATCACAAATCATTAAAAAATACTCCTAAATGCACACATTACGCATATGATGAATTTCATATAACAGATCCTAATGAATGGGGGATAGGAAGGATTAGAAACATCAATGTACACAAACAGGCATCGGGTAAGAAGATATGTTGGCACAGAGCAATGAGACCGCTCAAGAAAATGGGTTCAAGAGAGAGAAGAAAATCAACTATTAGTGTAAAAAAGTGCATTCTGAAATCCTACATAAACCAGTGGAATGCCCAAAAGCATGGACAAGAGCTATTCTGAAACATTCCAAAAGTTTCATTTCCACCTGATCTCATCTCAAACATAAGCAAGAAAATTCAAACTTTATATATAAAAAACGTGAAACAAAGCATAGAATTCAAATTTCACTAAGGCACCACCTGCACTCACTTCAGCTTCATCATAATTGGAATCGATGGTCCATAAACATCAGCCCAACTTCAAGCTGGAACTTGTTAGCAAGCGAAACAGCCAAATTAACTACAAAACCATACGAATGTAATTAAAGATCATAAATCAGCCTCGAACAAATTAACACAATTAGAAGCCAACGAATTGATTAGCGACTACACATCATCCTTGAAACCAAGTCAACAAATTTAAACAAATCAGACACTAACAAACCCCAAAAACAAACAATTAACACAAATACATTCAAACTTTTCAATCGGACACAGTAGACGGTGACACAGTACCAGCATTAGTGGACCTTTGCCAGAAGCAACAGCTATTATATCCTTAATTCCTCCAATCTGCAAATGGGGTCCCTTTCCACTCTGCGCAGAGAAAGCCCTGAGCCCTCCACCCTTTCATGATTTGGTCTTGTTCGAGCTTCTATCTCCCTTCACATTGATGGATTATTTGTTTAGATTGATAATATAATTCACAGGTAATGGTAAGATATGAGAAGCTGTGTTGATCTGATCCCAGAGGTGTGTCTGCTGAGGAAGAAGCAGCCAGATGGATTATTCACTAGTGTCTTGTCATCCGCTGCATGATGCTTCTGCTCAACATTTTCATATCTGGTCTCAAAATTTGCTCGCTACTGTGAACTTGAACCACCTTGTCTCTTATCTTATGCACAAGGCTTGATCATGGAAACCTGGCTTCTACTGGAGCCTTGAACATAGAGAAGAGATCACTTCTCTAGTTTCTTGCTCCATCCATGGCAAAACCGCCAATATTCGTAGCATGTGCGACAATGCAGAACGGTACCAGACCTTGACTGCCAAATCTAGGGGCAGCGTTAAGCCCCCTCTGCCTACGCGATCCGTTTATGTCATAAAGACAGCTTGAAGAGATAAGTTTATAGGGCCAGTGACAGATAAATCAGCTTGGAGAAACACTGCTGGTATGGTGTTGATGCAATGTCTAGTGTAGCGTATACGAAGGTCGTCTGATTCGGATTCGGAGCTTGCACTGTCGTAAGATGAAGATGATGGGAACACTGAGGGGCATGACTCGCATCAAAGCATGGACAAACCACCATCTCATAGATATCGTGAGGATGAAGGTCTTGAAATGAAAGCTTTAGCTCTTCATCATCGGCCTAGTATCTATATCTATATCTATATATATATTATAACAAAGTAGTCTACAATAATCGTTCCCGCCAAAACTCTCTATTTTAATATTATATTATTTATTATTTCTTCTATTTTTTTTATTATTATTTTATTATATTATTTATTATTTCTTCTATTTTATTACTCCCTCCGTCCCATGTAATTAGTCACATTTGGTTTTGGCACGATAACCAATATTAGTGAGTGTAGTGGAATTAATATTTTATTGATGAGTGTAAAAAAGTTTGTTATTTTAGGAAATTAGACAATTAAATGGGACAGACAAAAAAGGCAAATGGAACTAATTTCGTGGACGTAGGGAGTATATTATTTTTTTATTTCTTCTATTTTATAATTTGTGCATCGCACGGGTGTAAATCTAGTACTAATTAAAGCAAAGCAGCCAATTAATGGCGGGAACAGTTATTAAGAGTGGTCCAGCAAAATAGTTATTGAAAAATTAGTACTCCCTCCGTCCTGGTGAAGTAGTCCCTTTTCTTTTCGGCACATGAATTAAGGGTTGTGAGTGTAGTGAAATTAATATTTTATTGGTGAGTGTGAAAAAGGTTGCCATTTTAGGAAAATGAGACTATTCTATGGGACAAACAAAAAAGGAAAGTGAGACTACTTCAATGGGACGGAGGGAGTATTATTTTTAATTTTTATTTAGTTTTAAGGAAATTTTAAGTAAAACTTTTATAATTAAAAAAATGTTTACTATACAATCCCATATCGAGATGAATTATTTAATTTTTATTTCAAAATAAAATAATTCAAGATAAGTTGTAATTTTTAAATAGAAGATTAAAGCGTGATCAATTTTCAAGATTTATTTTTATATATATCTTAATATATGATATCAAATTTAATTATCTAGAAATAGGGCAAAAAAATATAGTATCTTAATCTATCTCTTATATATATATATATATAAAAGCAAATTAGTAAAAATATTATTCTCGCCAAAATATTTTATCATTTTTTATTTTATTTATTAGTTGTTCTATTATTATTATTATATAATATACAACAATAAGATTATAACAAAATTATATCTGTCACACTTTTCAAAATAGTGTATCTTTCTCATTTATTATATTTATTATTTCTTAAATAATGTAAATATAATACCATTTATGGAATAATATTTAAATTAAATATCATAGACTTTGTGTTCGATATAGTTATTTGAATTTTTATTAAATTTATACATGTATATATCTATAAAATATATGAAAAGAAAATAGTCAGAGAATAACCGTTCCCGCCAAAATCTTATTTTATTTTTCATTTTTATTTTATTTTTTATTTAACATATTTATTATATTTATATAATATATGAAAAGAAGTTTCCACCAAAAACTGTTCCCGCCAAAATTTATATCAATTCTATTCTCACAAATTTTCTTTTTTTAAATTTTTTTTTTACGCATTTGAAAATTCCACCCCTTCCATATTTTATATTCTAAAATAAAATTATATGATTAATTATATTATAATTTATATAATACACTCTATCTCATTCTTTTGTATATCTTATAATTAATCATATCTTTTTATAATACTAATATTTATGCCATATGATATAAATATATATATATATATATATATATATATATATATATATATAGAGGTTAGATCATATGAGAATAGATGTTAATGTAAGAAATGAGAATAAATCTCAGCCTTTGATTTCACAAGATCTGCGGTCATGCTTTAATAATTTCCGTCTTCATTTTATCCTCCGCGAACTTCATTAATACATATTTAAGGGTATTATTGTCATTTAGCCTAATGATATCTCCCTCAAATAATTTTCATTTTCATTTTATCCTCTGCGAACTTCATTATTACATATTTGGATCTGTAATTCATTTTCTTTTCGATTTTTCATAAGATTTCGATTGCCTTGTTGAGTCATCCAATACTCTAATATTAAATTAAATTTTATTATTATTTAATTGAATTTTCTAATTTAATGAAGTTTTAAATAGATAAAATGAACTTAACATATTCTTCTGAAAAATTGATTTTATTTTTATTTAATTTAATTTTTTTTATTTAATAAAGTATAGAGGAGATAAAATGAAGAGAACTGTTTCTAAAAATTTTATTTTTTTCTTTTAGTGATGTATATAGGAGATAAAATGAAGAGAACTAAAATATTTTTTTCGAAAAATTGATTTTATTTTTATTTAAGTTAATTTTTTTCATTTAATGTAGTATAGAGGAGATAAAATGAAGATAACTATTTCTAAAAATTAGATTTTTTTCATTTAATGATGTATATAGGAGATAACATGAATAGAATTGAAATCATTTTTTCCAAAAAATTTATTTTATTTTTATTTAACTTATTTTATAATGAACAACAATTGAGATAAAATGAAGAATAACTAAAATATAATGAAGAACTGCTAAGATAAAATGCATGTCATGTGTAACATCAAAATTCACATCGAATTTATTTTATAATGAATCACAATTGAGATAAAATGAAGAATAACTAAGATATAATGAAGAACTGCTAAGATAAAATGCATGTCACGTGTAACATCAAAATTCGAATCGAATTTATTTTATAATGATTCGCAATTGAGATAAAATGAAGTATAACTAAGATAAAATGAAGTATATAATACATAAAATGAATAAAACACAATTTTTGCGCCCTGTACGTTCGTAATGACTATGTTGTCCTTTAATGAAGTAAAATGAGGATAAAATGCCGAATTTTTTGTTAAAGCTCTTATGTAATCTGGATCGTTGATGTTGTCAAATCTATGGACGAGATTTATTCTCATTTCTCATGATAAGGGTTATTCTCACCAGATCAGCCCCCTATATATATATATATATATTATTTATAATAATAACACAATTATTTCATTCTTGAATATTTAAAATTGAAAATCGTTCATAACTTCACAATTTAACCCAAATTTAGCAAAAGAAAAAAACATAACTGTTTATGCACTTAAACATCCATTATTTTCAAAATCACTTCAATTACTTCACGGCCATATATAAAATTCATAGAAGAAATTATTTCATTCAGTAAATGTTCATATCTACTATTTTTGTTTTAATTTCTTATTTACTCCTGTTCAATATATTTGGTTATGAGACATTTTAAGAATATAGCTTATATTAATTTTTAATATTATTTCTACAACTTATTTTGTTATAATTTAATTAAAACGATGTGGATTTTTGTAGTTATTTTATATTAAAATTTTTTATATAAATAAAAATAGTGTTAAATAATATTATTATGTATTTGTATATTATTTTAATAAATAATATTTGATTTGGTATAGTATACCATTGTTATGATTTATCGTATAATTTTGGTATACTAAGGTATACGGTAAATCTTTGGTACGATACGGTATATTGTTATTATTGTATGATAATAGTATACTGAGTTCGATATATTGAAAGATACGGTACAGTAACCATATGAGTCCTCTCATACTGTAAAGTTTGGTACAACATACAGTATTGTAAAAGAATTTCAGTATATCGTATCGTTTCGTCCCTACTTGCATATTCAAGAGTATTATTTAAATTTCAACGAAGATAATTTTTGCATAGTTCCTTATTTTATAACAATTAATAATACTCAAGGTCAATCATTGAAATAAGTTGGTCTATTTCGTAAAAATCTTATTTTCAGCCATGGACAATTATATGTTAATATTTCACGAGCAATGTGTCGTATTTTAAGATTTTAATTTGTAAATTCAACGACTTGAGACTTTAATTTGTAAATCTAGCTATACTGAAGCGACATTTACCAAATATTGAGCATTTTTACCTATACAACTATTATATGTAGTAGCATATACACAAATAGTTAAATAATAAATCAACACACAATTATAATACAATATATATATATATATATATATATATATATATATATATATATAAAAGAGAAATCAATACACAAAAATTAATGGTAATATTTTATATAAATCCAAAAATATAAAATTAAGATGAAGATATTCTTGGCCCTTTACACCATCTTCTTCTTCATTTGTATCCTCTATTCTATTTAAAAATTCAGAGTAAAAGAATTATTTTATAAAAATAACATCGTTCTATTATTAAAATTGAAAAGATTTTCAATTCAGAGGGGCTGAAGCCACCTAAACCTCTTGATAGGTGTTTATGATTGTATGTAATAATCTATGATTATTAAAAACACATTAATTTGGTAAAACCATAAATAATGTATAATGTACATATATATTTATTCTATTAATTTGAATAGAATATTTTCGTGCAACGCACGGGTGCAGTACTAGTATATATATATAGCTTGACATATAATATAGAAGATAATTTATATTATAACATATTAAATGTAATATTAATGAGTAAAATTTAAATATTTAAAAAAATGTTAAAAATGTTAAAATATATAATTTTGTTAATTATATCATAATATCATAAAACAAGGCAACATATATTTAATTCGTGTATAGCATGGGTGTAAATCATCACATCGCATCAATTTTATTTTTTTCGTAATTTTGTTTTACTTGATATATTTTTATATTATAATATATATACATATATATATTTCAATAAATAATAATAGCAATATCAACATAATCATATGTGCTATTTTTCAATAAAACATTACATTTTCACTATTTAATCTTATTTTTTATTTTAAAGCAAAATCTTATGTAACGCCCCCAACTGACCTTCCCAACTTTGGGCCGCGCTACAGTCGTGGTTGATGATTTTCAAGTATTTTCATAAATTAAAACAGCGGAAGATTTATCATAATTCAAAAGAGTAATAAGAAATAACGTTTAAACACATTTAAAGGGTAATAATGTAAGGAGTTTAACATTTGTTCACAAAAGCATTTAAAATACGGGAAGGATAAAGTTCAGAGAGCGGTGCAGCAGTGTGTGCAGCGTAGTGGAGATATGCATATGAAGATGCATATCTCAGGATCTTTCAAAATCTGTAAAATCCTTGTTGCGTCTGTTTACACCCCGCACTTCCATCCTCGCTGCTTAACCTGCGTATTTTAGAAATAATACGAGGGGCTGAGTACAATTGTACCCCGTGGAAACATGCCCGAAAAATACTTTTTAAGTAAGAATGCTATGCAACTCACACAGATAAACACGGGGTTTTGTTGAAAGAAACCGTGTTATCTAAAACATTTTTATTTCGCACGTGCTATTCGACATGTTATTATATTTGTTTACCGTTTTGTAACTGGAAGCTGGCCTACTTCCAAGTTACGATGAACAGCTGGGAATGGATAAACCACTCAACCCACTGTCATCAATTTGTGCACTAGTCTCAGTATAATACCTTGAGACCCGATCGATTTCAGATAATAAGGCTTCAACCCTTTTTTTTATATATAGGGCTTCTACCCATTTCTTTTAAGTAGGGCTTCTACCCTTTTCTTTTCATTAGGGCTTCAACCCTTTTCTTTTAATGAGATCAGCGCAGTAATTTCCTGGTACATTCTCATTAAATCATCTCTCTGAAAGCGTCAACTGACAGAGGTACAAATATAATAGCACAAAAACATTTAGCATAGCAATCAGTTAAAACAAGATCATTTTCACACATTTTGTAAACTGAGCATGAAGCTCGGAAAATCATTTACTTTTTACTGAAAATAGTTCCCACCTGTGTTATGCTTACGGTATAAAAGACGGTCTTGTTATTCGTGCAGATTGAGCTGTGTTCCCTTTAGCTTTAAATCCCCTTCAAAATAATCACAATATATACAACTAATTAGGATGGATAGTCTAAGTATTCCTATCAGCCTTAACTGATAATACTAGACGAAATTAGGACCTAGGACCGACATTTAACCGACAACTTCCTATCATTCAACTTGAACCCACTTCGCATAATCCAACCTTCGACTAAATAATTTCACAATTTAAATTCCAATCGCCAAATCATGTCTTGGCTTTACTTTAATCGAATTAATCAAATCCCGACTCTCGATTTCAATAACCTACACCTTAAATATGTTTAACATGCTTGGATAAACATATATTAAACTTAAAAATTGAGAGTAACTTAAATCGGATCAAGACAAACACGAAAATATGAGTTATGGTTCGTGAAAATCACATTCAAACAAGATTTAAAATCTGAAAATCGTATTCTCACCAACTCCGGCGGGCTCACTTCTCTCTACGATAACTTTCTCGTTCCTCGTCCTCTCGAAGCCCACGAGTACTCAAATCGAAGCTTGGAGAACGAGCTTTCAGATGGCGCTAGTGGCTCGTCAAATGGTGGCCGGAGTTGGCCGTAATCGCGCCGGGAACCGGGCAGCGTGGAGAGAGAAATGGGTGGGGGTGCTGGAAATGGTTTTGTGAGTGGAGTGACTTCTCTCTTCCGTATCTCCTTCGACACTCAGCCTCACGACTCGTATTTTAGCTTCACGGAAACCTTGAAGTAAGGGTTACGCAATGGTTTTGATCTTGTGGCCGGCGGCGGTCTGTGGCAGCCGTAATACAGCCGGAAACAGGGACGGCGAGAAGGGGGCTGGGCTGGGAAGAATTCACCACAGTCCGGTGACCCTCCTTCTCTCCTCGATATCTCGCTCGATACTCCGCCTCACGAGCTCCACCTTAGCTCAAAACGAAGCTGGGAGAAAGAGCTACACGTTGGTGGTGCCGGTTCGTCGATATCTTGCTGGAGGCGGCCGGAATGTCGCCGGAAAGGTGACGGCTGTGGTGGATTTTTTTTTTTTTTGAAATTTGCACTCTTGCCTTCTCTTTCTCTCTCACTCTACTTCTCCTTCTCCTTTTATTTCTCTCTATTTATTTTGTGTGTATATTTGCTCCAATCTCATGCCCTTATATAGGCATAAAAAGACATTTAATTATTATTATTATTATTAATAATAATAATTTCCCCACTAATTCCTCCACATTACTATTATTAATAATAATTTCCCCACTAATTCCTCCACATTACTATTATTAATAATAATTTCCCCACTAATTCCTCCATATTACTATTATTAATAATAATTTCCCCACTAATTCCTCCACATTATTATTTTTATTTATTTTTTTATTATTAGTGCATTATACACTATATAGTGGTTCCTCCATAATTAAATAAAATATATTAGTTTTAATAGTGCTAATATAAATATTAGTAGTGCATTATACATACATACTATATATATAAATATATAGAGATTTTTATTTTATTTTAAATAATAACCCTTAATTTAGAAAATAGAGTATCATAAGTGCACTAGAAATTCGTATTATTTAGACAAGATCGAAATTTAAATACGGGGTATTACATCTTATTTTTATAAGCTTTGTGTTCGATAACTTGCTTTGCTTTTTATCAAATGTATATATATAGTTGGATGTATAATTTTAAAAATATATATTTTAACTATACTATTACAAACATATACACATAACCTTATGATTATGTGTTAATATAACTAAATAAGATATTCAAGGGAACAGATCCAGTGAGAAAATTCTTAACGTGAGAAAGTGAGAAAGATGTTTGATTGCATTCACGGCATTGCTTGATTGTATTCAGGTTGTGGCTTGATTGTGCTTTAGTTGTTGCTTGATTATTTTGTTATTTGATTGTATTTTAGTTGTTGCTTGATTTAATATCAATCATTAATTTTTTTAGATCTGACATGATTCATTCTTTTTTCTCACAGTTGGATTATTTTTTACATGATCAGATATTCAATTTATAATTCGTGCAACGCACGGGTGTAAAATCTAGTATATATTAAAAGAAAGTAGTCCCCGAAACTGTTCCCGCCAATCTATATATAAAAAGTTATTTACTTACAAACTGTTTTGCTTTTACAATTTTTTTTCCGTTTTTATTTCTACATTTATGCACTCTTTTTTTCTTTACGTGTTTTTAAATTTTTGTGATTGATTTCATAATTTTTTTCATATTATCTTATTCAATAATTTCTTATTATCTCATTACTAATTTATAATGTATGTTACTTTTATCCAAAAAAAAGTTGTACAGTAGAACTTTAATTATAAAATAATAATTATAATAATAATAAAATATCAAAACTATTAACTATGATTTTATGAAAAAAAAATATCAAACAGAAAAACATGTTAAATAATGGTGCGTTTTTGTGCATGGCGGAAGATATTGTATTTTTCACATTCACCAATTTAAAACTAAACTTAAAATAATTTCTCAAAAATAAAAATAAATAATTAAATTCAAATAATATTACACACACATAGTTATTTTGGTACAATAATAAGAGAATGTATGCCGTTTTTGGTACAATAATAAGAGAAAGATGATAGACCAATTGCAGTTGAATAAAATAGTATTACATGACATTCTTCATTTTTTCAACCATTTCATTATATGCACTTAAATAAGCTTTGTGTTTTACATATTCTGATTTTTATCAAGTTTATATATATAGTGGATGTATAATATAAAAAAGTATATTATAACAATACTAATATATATTTATACCTTTATAATTGTATTCTAATATAACTAAATAAGATATTAAATATGTAATTCGTGCAACGCACGAGTTTAAATCTAGTGTATCTAAAAACAAAGAAGTAAAATAAAAATAAAAATGAGATTTTAGATTAAAATACGAGGAAAATAATAAAATAAATTCAAGAAATAAATGGGAATGTTTAATTAATATGGTCGAAAACTGAAGAAGAAAACCAAAAAAACACACCACCATTACTATTGCTGAAACATTTTGAGATCTGAGCAGTAGAAGAGAAGGAAGAGCTTCTTTCCCTCTCTTGATTATCGCCACCAAGATTCATTCACTGTTTTCACATTTTCATCACTCTTTCCTACTTCTCCAAATTCTTGAACAAAAACTCTAGATCCTCCAATCACTCGTCAGCTGAGGGAGTTTACTTCCTCGACAACAACTTGCAAGATTTTTTCTGCTAATTTTTCGAAGCCCAAATTTGCATCGTCGTTCTTGGTTTCCCCTCAAGCCCAGCTGAAATTGAACGCCCTTTACGCAGCACAGTTGAAGTTACAGCTCTAACTGGAGTGTTCAGGTTTTATATATTATCAATTGTTACTGATTTTTGACTCTGCGCGATATGTGTTTGTTGCAATGTCTATTCGCAATGACTGCCTATAGCTGCCGATTTTTGTTGCGTTTATCCGAAACTGTTGATTCTTGTCTAAGCGTGATTAGAATTGATTGAAATCCATTTGTAATGGGGTGATGCGTTTAATTTTCCTCTTGATGATCAATGTTGCCTATGGAATAATGAATTCTGATTATCCGACTCATTTTGATATTTTTCAGGTTCAGATGGCCGTTGGATTTTCTGCCTCGGCTATTCTGCCCGGAAAATGACATTTTTGTGTTCCATCAAGGGTGATAACGCCTTCAGCAGATAACAACATATTATTGAGTCAATTTGTTGCAAAATAACTAGTTGAGTTAGTTCAGTAGTGACAAATCTCAGGAGGTGATATTGGGGTGATGGTTGTTTAGATTTGGAGGGACCCAAAATAGGCACAATGATCAGCAAACAACTTCTCCTGACCTACCTGTATCTCCTAGTATATATATTGCTCTCCTCAGGAGTTATCCTATACAACAAGGTGCGTACAATGTTCATCTCTGTTCTTATTTAAGGGCAGTTTTGATTCTATTATACCTTTTCTTTTAAATTTTGGGTTTTCATTGGACAGTTATTTCTGTCAAAAATGTTGCCAATGTTTTACATATTTGACTTGACTCTAGCTGATGTGACCCTTAGCTTATATTTATATGTGTTAATTTGTCTTTCGAGAGTGTTCAACGCATGGTTAGCTTGTTATTGCTATGCATCCGGACAGAACTCATGTTTGCTTGTGATTATGTTCTGACTAAATGAACACGATAAAAGATTAAAACTATGACAATAAGATAATGCTTTTCTTATTCCTCCTGAAGCTATCATATAGTGCACACTTGTTTTATGGCGTTTGAACTTCGTATCTTCTTCTAATATAATTTTTGTTAGATTTGTTGTTTTGTATTTTAAAAAATATCAGAAGTGATCTCCTATTTATGAGACATAAGAAAATATATCCGGTTTTAGCCGATGTGGGATGGATAGAAAATAAAGAAAACATAGAAGAAAAGGAGTAAAAGCTGCTGCACTCGTCTCTACCAATTATAGAATTGGCGAACCTAGTATCAAGCTCTACTTTTTCCTAATCAAAACCATCACATGACAGATCATAAATATCATGCTTATGAAATGAGCTCGTGTATTCTCCTTAGTTATTGCTGTTTGGGATAATATAACTGACTGCTTGAAAATATTGTAGGCTCTGTATTTTCATCACTCGGGGAAACCTAAATAAGTTTACATTCCGTTCGCATGGTCTGTTTTTCTTTGATTTGGATTGGTCTTGTATCACCCTTAAAGCAGTGATCAGAAATTCTCCATTCTAGTTTCCATCAATATGCTATTTATAATTTGTTTGCGTCTGCTCTTACCATATCCATGACATCACATTTATGCCTCTCTTATTTTTTCATGTTTGTAGTGGGTTCTCTCACCAAAGTATTTCAATTTCCCACTGCCGATTACACTTACCATGATCCATATGGGCTTTTCGGCTGTGGTGGCCTTCATTTTGATTCGTGTTTTTAAGGTATGGGTTGTTTTGGAACTTTTTTTTGTATTACTACATTGTACTTTCTTTTTTGGTCATTAAAACTTTTGTTGAGCTGACTCTTTTATCAACAACATAAGCTGATATCTAGTTTATTGAGTTGTATCTGTTCTCTTCGACTCTTACTATTAAGAGTTTTCTTTTGCATCCCATTTGATGTTGCATCAGCTTCTACTTTATTATTGTAGGATTCATGTATTGGGCAATTGTTCCATCCCCACCAATTCCGTGCTATTTGATTTTTTTGAAAGCTTATGTTTGTGTCAAATTATGATTTATCAGCACAGCGTTGTGGTTGACTATTCTTTAAGAAAAATGATGTCTGAGTAGTTTTCTTATTTTGGTGTACCTTTTCATTATCTTCTTACATTTTAAATCTTTTTTCTTTATACGCTTTAATTCAGTTCTGTATTTTCTCAGGTCGTATCACCTGTGAAGATGACTTTTGAAATGTAAGAGATTTTCCACGCATTCTTATTCACTTCACTCTGCATCTGGACTGATTGTGTCTGTTGGTATTTGCAGATATGCGACATGTGTAATTCCTATTAGTGCCTTCTTTGCGGCAAGTCTTTGGTATGTAGGATTTCATGGTTTTCTAATGGCTTACATTCATTCCTATTCAACATCTTCTAATTTTTTTAACACTTCATCCACTCTCACTCAAAAATAAGTCTATGGTAAATAGGAATAAAGTTGAGCCTTTAGATTGACCACATCAACGGTTGAGAGTAAAAAAAAGACATAATTTCTTTAGGCATAATATATATAACAAACAGCACAATTTATTTTTTAAGCATCTAATATATAGTAAAAAAGTGTAAGATTATGAACAAGTTTTAATCTGACCATTGATTGGGATTTAGGTGTAGATGAAAGGTGTGGATTCATTAACTTCTATGTCAGACTGTATTTTCCGAGGCATGCACTTATGATTGTTCATTGGGATATACTCTTGTACAGGTTTGGGAATACAGCCTACTTATTCATCTCTGTGGCCTTCATTCAGATGCTGAAAGCCCTAAGTATGCTTACATTTATTTAATTATTCGACTGCTTATCCCTAAATATTTATTCAGAAGAAGTTCACTGATTGTTGTTTATCTTTGTTACCTTTTTGCAGTGCCAGTTGCCACTTTCGTTATGGCAGTTCTTTGTGGAACTGACAAATTAAGATGCGATTTATTTCTGAACATGCTGTTGGTCAGTTTTGGTGTCGTGATATCTTCATACGGGGAAATTCATTTCAATGTAGTGGGCACAGTTTATCAAGTTACTGGAATATTTGCTGAAGCTCTTAGATTGGTTCTAACTCAAGTTCTACTTCAAAAGAAGGGCTTGACTCTCAATCCTATCACAAGCTTGTATTACATAGCTCCATGCAGGTACACTTCTTTCATTTGATGAAATTCACGGACCAAGTCCAATTTGATATTCCTTAAGTCTAGAGAAGTGCCCAGAAGGAGGTGCTGGCATTACTTCTCTATACTGGGATAGAATAAAGATTTATGTGCTGATCCACTGTGAGCAAAGTGTGTTGAATTTAGTAAAAGTAAAGACGTCTAAAATAACTTAACTAAGGACTTATCAACTCAACGTGCTTCTATGACGAGCTTTGAATCTTCCACTAATTATAGACTGAATGTTCACTATCTTTCTGATAATACAGTATCCTTTCCTTTTGCAGTTTTGTGTTTCTGTTTGTACCATGGTACCTCTTGGAGATGCCTGGGATTGAAGTATCACAGATCCAGTTCAATTTTTGGATTTTCTTCTCAAATGCTCTTTGTGCATTGGCTTTGAATTTCTCCATCTTCCTGGTAATTGGTAGAACTGGTGCTGTGACTATCCGAGTTGCTGGTGTTCTGAAAGACTGGATACTTATTGCCCTTTCAACTATCATTTTCCCCGAGTCAGCGATTACCAAGCTAAATATCATTGGTTATGCGATTGGTATAAATCTCATTCCATGTTAAATCTGTCTCTCTCAAAAAGTAATCAGCCCAAATACCATACTATAATCATCACTGTTTCTACAGCTCTATGTGGTGTTGTCATGTACAATTACTTGAAAGCCAAGGATGTAAGATCATCTCAAACTCCCGGAGATAGTGAAAGAGCAGCAAAGGTAAAATATCTTCGTCCCTTTTCACACTAGACAAAATAGTAAATACTAGTGGATTACTGAATTCCTTGGGGAGATGAATATCAACTCTTGATGGGAAAAAATAAAATAAAAATGCTGTGTGAATCGCGTTCTTACAGGATCAGAGGTCTTCCAGTATGTATGGTCTGGACGATAACTCGTCCTCAAACAGCGGCATGGGAGGAAAGAATGGAAGGAGTGGTTCTCATGTAGAGGTCATCATTGACGAAGAAGTCCCTCTGATTCATGCTTCAAAAGGTCTGTCATCAAGGTCGAAACCCAGTTAGAGAGAAACTGGGAATGCATTGCTGACTCAGTAGTTACTTGCATTGTATTGTTCCTCTATTCCTGGAGCAGCCCCTTTTTTGTCATTCTTTACCATGAAAACTTGGCAACTTTAAAACGATTGGAGTATGCAATATATTGCAATGGAATAGGTGGTTGTTTGCATCATTTCCTTCTCTTTAATTTTTTCTTTCTTTTATCCTATCTCTTTTTTTGGATGTCAATCATAAAATCTCAATATAGATATGTAAACAGATCGTGTGATTATATAATTTATAATAGCTGATTAAAATTTGAAATTGGATGAAGTTTAATTATAATGAAATTTTATCATGACTTGAAAGATAAAAAAATAAGATCATATAGTTCTCATTCATTAAACTATCTTTTAGATTTTGAATTGATAATTCTCCTTTATTTATATTAGCATATAAGGGTGCATTCAAGTCTGAACTATATACCCTTTTTATTATAATATGTGTAATATTTTATTATAAAGTGTATGATACTTCATTATAATATTACACTACAATACTTTCATTATAAGGTATTCAATTAAACAGTACATGCCACTTTAACTTGCATCGACATAGCCAAATATACTAGGTCATTTTAAATGCCACTCCAAACGATAAAGACCATGCTATCATCTTTTTTCTACTAAAAGCACTTCAAGATGATAAGTCAGAAGAAGGAAAAAAAAAAAAGATGATAAACGCTATTGATTTTCAGCAATCGGTACATGTTAAAACGGATTGACATGGTACAAACACTACCCATCACAATCTGAGAAAATCCACAATCTTCCAATGCAACCATTAGGCCTTACATAGGTCTCAAAAGCAAGCTGAGTGTCACTACAAAACCTTGCAAGACGACATTGAAACCCACAAACCGAACTAAATTTCACCAAGATATATCTGTTTGTCACTGCTGCAAGACCCAATTATAGGTTCATGGGGATGAAATACGCATTCATTAACTGACCCAGTATGACCTGGAAGCTTGTACAATATGCGTCGTGAAGTAGTGTCCCATATATAGACCATGCAGTCGCTGCTACCAGCAGTGACTTTGCTACCATCTGGTGACCAACTACATCTCAGCAAGTTCTTCTCAAAATTGTGTTGATGTCCTTCAAGAATCTTCACACAGCGATTCTGTGGGGCGTATGGTCGCATATCCCATATCCGAAGAGTGCAATCCATGCTATTTGTTAGAAGGTAAGACCCATCTGGACTCAGCTGCATACCAGTAAGCATATCCTGATGGCCTTGGAGTTTCATAACAGGATCAGTTCTTCGTAAATCCCACACCTTAACATCGTTGTCAATGCCACCAGTGTAGATCTTGTCTGATGCATCAGAGAAACTGACAGCGGTTATCTGGTATTTGTCCGGGAAGCTCTGTATGGAACCCCTTTGACGCATATCCCAAAGTTTTGCAGTTCCATCATCCGACCCACTAACAATAAGTGGCGGCCCCCTCCGAGCATGAGAGCACGAGTTCACAACAGACAAGTGCCCTACCATCTTCTTCATCTGTTTTCCAGTCTCAACATCCCATGCCCTTAAAGTTTTATCAGGACTGGTTGATATTATCTGCGAACCATCAGTATTCCATTGAACATCCAAGACAGCATTCTTGTGCCCTCTCAAGACCATAAAATTCTTGCAATCACCATGCGTATTCCATAAAAAAATATCTCTGTCATGTGAACCGGAGGCAATGACAGTCCCAGCAGGATTAAACTTCATGGAGTAGATTGCACTTTGATGCCCAGATAGTAACATAATTGGCGCTTCTAAGCTTGAAGTCCTCTGTTTCCCATTGGGTCCTCGAGCAGGAGGGCCAAAACTGTGTGTGACAGTTGACAACTCTGTTGGCTTTGGACCAACCACAGATAAAGCACTTTCAACTTGCATATTCATTTGTGTTCCACTCGTAGTCAGATATTGAGTTAGAAGATAATACGTTGGCAACTTTAACTCTGCATGAAAATACAATTTATGATGCCACCAAGCCAAATAAGATATAGAACTAAACAATAAACCACGAAAAAATTCGCTGAATTGAAGCATAAGTATCACTGTGTCAGTCATCTACTGAGTGTACCCTAGTAAGCATGCATACAGTCAAATTCTTATGTTTACACTACACTTAAAATAACAGATAACTAGATAAGTAAATGAGATTAACCCATCCTCACATCCAAAGTATCCACATCCAGATAAACACATCAATTTCATATGCAGCATTCACAATCAAAATCAATACGGATACCACAGCCTTTCAGAAATACTCAACCTATCTAACATTTAAATTCTCATGAGTAACATATTTCAGTAAGACTGTAAGAGCCCTAAACCACAACGTTAGACCAACAACTCCTCCCTCAAAGACACGGGCAAAAGGATAAAAAATGGTGAGAGTAACATAAACCCGAAACAAATCTAGCTATAGAACCAACGCAAAACTCCAAATACCGAAAAATCTACGGAAAACAGTCCACAACTACACAAATTCATAACTTCGCACCTAGAACGCAAAGACAAAATCTTCAATGGCGACTCCATTTTTTCACAACGCAAAGCAACCGACTAAATTTAAAAAAAATAAGCGATCTCTAACTATTCCATGATTAACAGACCCATAGGGAAAATTGAAATTTTGCGACCAAGAATAAATCAGCAAGACTGCATTGATGTAGACATAGAAGCATTACCTTCGATTACGAGCTAATTCTAAAACCCTAACCTAGGATTCTTGGAGAAAATAGCTTCGAGTTGAAGATTCGGGAAAATGGAGGGATCGGGAAAACTCGCTTGTTTGTTCAGCTGCGCTAGGGTCTATGGTAGTAAGTTTGCCTTCACTTCTTTTAATTATGCCTAAAAATAAAATAAAATAATTCAATATTGTTAAATATTTGATTGAAAAAATAAAAGGAAAAAATATCAATTATACTAGATTTACACCCGCGTATTGCGCAAACAAATATTTTTCAAAATAATATAAAAAGAATATAATTCAAAATAATACGTTTGGCTTTATTTAATAATAACTTACATTTCTATTGTGCGTATATACATAATCATATAGAAAATTTTCATGTTTGAGTAAAATTATTATAGTAGTCAACTTAAAATAATACAAATTACATATTATATAAAAATCTTTGAAAATACTAAACTTGTCTAATAAACTTACAAAATCATAATTTGACTCACAATATTTGTCCATATTTGGATATAATATTTTACTCCAAAATTCATGATTTAAATTTTAAGTTTGTACATTTTGCCAACTTAATATTTTTATAAAAACCAATAGATATTATAAATTAAAATGCACTAATTCCTACTATGAATATAAAATTAAATTAATAAAATGAGAATTCAATATTCAAATTACATTGCAAATACGATTGTTTTATTGTTCATCCCAAATAACTTTTGCAATTTAAAAATCCTAAAGTTGACTTACTATTAAATCCATTTATGTAAATTTTAACAATTTTAGAATTAAATCATTTCTTAATATAAATATTAAAAAAAAACCACACGTCTTTTGCAATTGTAAATTTGTTTGAAATTTTTACATACACACATTTTTAAATATATTATAATGATTGAGACTCTAACTATCAATTAATAATTGAAAAATATCATTAATTATTTATTTTTTTATTGCACGATTTTCAATAATTTTGGAGGGAAATTAAGGAATGTTGATTACAAACTATCTTGATTTTCTCAAATATATTACAAATTATGCATTAATATCACAGTACAAATATATTACAAAATTATTATAATTTTTTTAAATATATTACAAACTATTCTAAGTTTCTCAATTTAAATTTCTTAAAATATTCTTTAGATGCAATTATTACCAAATTATTCGAACCATGAAATTCTTATAATATAACCTGGTTGGTATAATTTGAAAGAGTGCACAAGACCATGCCAAAATGAAAAAACACATGTGGGAAAAATTGAGAATTACTCCCTCCGTCCAGCTAGAATAGGCCCACTTACCGAATTTGGCGTCCCAATTAAATTAGTCTCTTTCAAAAAATGCAACTTTTTCACCCACAACAATAAAATATTCATTCCACTAACTCATTCTACACTCACAACTCTTAATTTCCGTGCCGAAAAGAAAGGGGCCTATTAAAATGGGGCGGAGGGAGTATTATCTAATTAAAACAAATCGGAATTTCAAAGTATTATTAGCTTAGCTACAATGAAGAAATTGAGGTAAAAGAGTTGTCTCACGCAATGAAAATTGACAACTTTTATTAATATACTACGAGTGATGAACTTCATTTCATAGGGATGATGACTACGACATCTGCGCCCTCACGATAAGGCTTCTTCATGGCAGAGGTGTCCATGTAGTTGGGATTGACGGAGGTTTGATGGTAGGTGGATACGAATCCCATCTCTGAAAGGACTTGCACCTGCAACACTTTTCCTTGTATTCTTGCTTTGAAATTTGTTGCTCCAGCAGCAGCGTTCAAGAATTTGAATTTATACTCATTCCCAACTAATTTCATAGTCCTAGCACCCATTTTTTCTAAATTTTCTATGCATAAATTCACGTGGTTGCATGGCTTTATATAGCTATATCAACTACCTTAGGAAATCTTAATGAATCTTCTTATTTTTTACGTGATATTTTACATTCCTACTAGGATTTAATTTAGATATTCGATGCCTTCTTCCAAATAAAGAGAATCAAGATCTTCCCATGTAATCTTTCCATTCAAGTTTTTACCATATTGTATTAGATATTTTTTCCATGTATCTAATTGTATAGTCGAAATTTTTTTAGTAATTGAACAACATATATAAAGAAACTAAATTTATACGAATGCTTCCTAAGATATTAAATTAAACCTTAAATTTTTATTTTTTTAAAAATGTGGGCCCGAATTTTGTGTCCAAAAATGACTGCTACACAAATTTTTTGTTTAATTTTAGATATTGATTATTTTATTTTTATTGAATCTTGAGTATTTTATTATTATTTTCATATTTATAAATACTTATTATTTTATTTCAAATTAATCGAAATCTTATTTTCAGATTTATCAAAAAATAAAATTTTATTTCAATTTCAGTTTCACTATTCAGATTTTTTTATATTAGAGCCAAGGTTGTAAAAATCGCTAGGAGCTAGTCGGGCGGCCACATAGGGCCTAGCGCCTAGGCGGTTTAGGCGGGGCGTACGCGGTTTCTAGGCGGAAGTTAGGCGGTAATCTAATTTTTATTTTTTTATATTTTAGTGATAAATAATATTACAACAAAATCAATTTTAAACTTTAAATATCTCAAAAATCACTAAAATAGTATAAAAACAAATGTTCTAACATTTCAAAATTCTAATTATCCTAAAAACAAGTAAATAATATTAAAATAAAAAGAAATAAAATTTAAAAATCTTCATAATTAATGATTAATTACATTCAGCATCATTTCTAATTTCATTAAATTTTATCCAGAATTGCACAAATGAAAAAATTAAAAGAGAAAAAACAAAATTAAAATATTAAATATTAAATCAAATGTAAGGGTCTGCGCTTCAACAACTATACATCAATAGGGGTGTACATGAGCCGAGCTACTCGTGAGCTACTCGGAGATCGACTCGAAAAAAGCTCGATCGAAGTTCGATTGTTAAATAAACGAACCAAGCTCGAGCTTCGAGTCGAGCTCGATAACATTATCGAGCCGAGCTCGAGCTCGGTTGTGTTCGGTTCGCCAGGCTCGCGAGCATGTTCGAGTTCGAGCTCGAATCGAGCTCGAGCTCGAACATGTTCGCGAGCAGGCTCGTTTAGCAAGCTCGCGAGCAGGTTTGCGAGCAGGCTCGCGAGCAGGATCGTTTAACAGGCTCGCGAGCAGGTTCGCGAGCAGGCTCGTGAATAGGCTCGTTTAATAGATCGCGAGTATGCTCGTTTATAAGCTCGTGAATAGGCTTGTTTTTAATTAAATTTTAATATTAATATATTTCTCTATTTATATACTTTTTATTATTATATAATTATATTTCATATTTGTTTGATAATACTATATCTATATGTCTATAAATAACAATAATATGATTAAACAAACCATACCATATAAAAAACTTAATTTATATAAAAATTAAGATAAATATTAAATTAGGAATGAAAATTATTTATATGAGTGATAATTATTTCAAATCTAGTTTCTTAGATATATGTGATTTTAAAGTTTCACTTAATCAAATTAGTTAATTTCATTTAAAAATTGAAACAATCCATTCTATGAGAAATTTATTTTATTTGTAAATCTAAGAGAAACTATATAATTAAACTATATATTTATATAAACTATAAAATCTTAATAGTTTTTTT
>JAPKLW010000648.1:397311-408028 GCA_026898455.1 Plectranthus barbatus
TATGTATATTAAATATTAAAATAATAAATATAAAAAGTAAAATAAAACTTGAAACTAAAAAACTTTCCACCCCACAACCGTAACCTTCCCAAAATCAAATTGCAAACCCTACTTCGCTAGCGCCGACACTCGACACCCAACCTGCGCCGCGCCACCCCCTCAGTTCCACCGGCCAGCATCCCTTCCCTCAAATCCACCGGCCAGCCTGTGCGTCTGATCGGCACCTCTATATCCGGAAAGGTATTTAAAATTTGTTGTGCTCAACTGCTTTTGCTGCTTTTGCTTTACCAATATTCAGACTGCTTTTGCTTTACCTCTATATCATTTTCAGACAACTACTTTTGCTTTACCAATATTGCTTTTGCTTTTGTAGGTCATGTCTACTCCTAACACAACATCAACTCAAGGTTCTGCAGCAAGTCCAGCAATAGTACACCTAGATCAACGACATGAGCTTACAAAGGAGACGGGAGAAGATGTAGAAGAGAGTGTGCAAGAGCATGATGCTGAAGATGGTTCATTTCAGGTATTAAAATTTACAGTTTAATGTTTTCTATTTTTTTATATTCTCAATTAATAATATTACATATTCATTTCATTCAGGTTATGAATATCCAACTAGCAATCTCTTTTTGCCTGAACTTATGAATATCAAGTAATTATTGATGATCGATAGAGCGAGAAGCGATGAATGCTTGATAGATATGGTTAACAATATGAGATTGAAGTTTGATAAGTACTGGGGGGATTGCAACCTGTTGATTTGTATTGCAGCTGCTTTGGATCCTAGGAATAAGTTGAAATTGATTGAGTGGTATGCTAATGATGTTTGTTCCGATGTTGATGGAGATGCACTTGTAACAAAAGTTCGTGAGTCGATGTACGATCTCTACAATGAATATGTAGAGGATCATAAAGCTAAGGCTAGTGGAAAAACAAGTGATCATCAACAAGAAAGTTCAAGCTCAAGTGTAGTTTCAAATATTGGTGGGAGAAAGTCAAGAAGAAGATTTGATAATTTTATCCAAAATGTGGATTATGTTGCTCACATGAAGTCCGAGCTAGATACGTATCTTGATGAAGGAGTTGTGGTGCAAGTTGGAAGTGATGACCTTGATGTGATATCATGGTGGGGAGCAAATGAATTGAAGTTTAGGATTTTATCAAAGATGGCTTGTGATGTGATATCTATTCCTATAACTACCGTGGCTTCGGAGTCAGCTTTCAGTGCCGGTGGAAGAGTTATTGATCCACACCGTGCCTCTTTAGGTGTGGATACGGTTCAAATGCTATTGTGTACGGGAGATTGGCTTAGAGCTCGTTACGGTATCCAAGGGAAAGATAAAGTAAGTATTTGTTTGGTATCTTTAATTAATCATTATAAATAATTTTTTATTCATATTTATTTTTATATTAGTTTGACTAACTTTTGTTTAAATCTTTTTTTTTAAGGATAAAACTGGTATCAAGGAAGTGAATTTTAATTGAAGCTTGGTGCTTGGTGCTTGCCGCTTGGTGCTTCTTCTTTTCTTTGATGTAAATCTAATATGTTTTCTTTTAGTATTTAATATCTATTTACATTAATTTCTATATGCAGGAAATGGTGGAGTTTTTATTGGCTAGAAAGGTGGTTTTGTTGCTTCAATGAGCTTATTCCATTTATGTAGTATTTAGATTGTTGTATTTGATGCTTTTGGACATTTCAATTGTTGTTTTTCGATGCTTTTGGACATTTAAATAGTTGGTTTTTGTTGCTATTGGATATTTATAATTTAGATAGTACTTTTTTGCATCTTTTTTGCACATTTGGAATGAAATTAATATAGTATTTGGTATTGTAAATTATTGTATAATTATAGGTGTTTGTTTAAATTCTGAACTCGAGCTCGAGCTCGATTTCGAGCTCGAGTCGAGCTCAAGTTCGAGCTCGAGCTCTAGTCGAGTTCGAGCTCGAGCTATACTCGATAATTAAGGTTCACGAGTCGATCTCGAACCGAGCTCGAGCCGAACTCGAGCTTTTATTCTCGAACTCGAACTCGAGCTCGATCACAAAATAATATTTTTTATCGAGCTCGAACCGAGCTCGAACTCGGTAAAAAACTGACGAACCGAGCTCGAGCTTCTAACTACTCGGCTCGGCTCGGTTCGTGTACACCCCTATACATCAAAGGCAACAATACTTTTGTCAAAATATCTGTAAAATTGGGGAAGAAACCCATGAATGGCGGCAAAGATAAGATGCGGCGACACTACGTGTTGCAACGGTGAAACAACGCGGCGAAGATATGATGTGGCGACGGTGGAGCTAGGCACGGATGTGGCAGGAGTGGGGTACGGTGTGGGAGTCACATTGACCGCTTTGGCGTGGGCAAGGGAAGGGCACGGTGTGGAGGTGGCACTGCGGCGGCGTGGGGTACTGGGGTGTGGAGGAGATGCAGCGGTAACCTAATTTTCCTCTTTCTCCAATTTTTGGTAATTTAAATTTGCATCCAGCCTGCACTCCTTCCGTCTAATCGGAGCGCCTAACCCGCTAAATCGGAGCGCCTAGCCCGACTACACCGCCTAGACGGCGTGTACACGCCGAGTAATCGAACTGCCGACTAGAGCTGCCGATTAAGTGGTTTTCGCTTCGGCCTAGGGCCGCCTAGCGACTTTACGGCGCCTAGGCGGGCGCCTAGGCCGAGTTTTACAACCATGATTAGAGCATATCAACTTTATTATTGTTGTAAATTTCAGTTTTCGTTTTTACTTTAATTTTTATTTTTAGATTTATTTTATGAAAAATTATATATTTTTTTAATTCAGGTTATATATTTAAATATTTATTAAATAATTTTCTATAGATTGAAAATTTTTATAAACTATTCTTGAATAAGGGTATAACATGAAATTTTAAACTTACCCTTATCACTAAATTTCTTAATGAAAAGATACCACCATTCAAGACCCAATTTTTAGTCTTAGAATATGTGAATTGTCAGTATGGCTGACATTTTTTAATATAACACGATAATACGATACAAACTAGCATAATAATAATGAGCACGAACACGACACGACTCGATAAATTCTATACACGATCACGATAATATCTGACACCATAACGATACAACACATAAATTGCCAACTTAGGTCTAAAAATTGTTGACACAGAATGAACCTTCGACACGATAATAACCCGACATGGACGAATTGCCAGACTTAATTGTTAATGACGCAGTCACTGATTCTCCTGAGAATTAACATTATACATAAACTAAATGATAATAAAGAGAAATTTACTACTGCAAATAGAAATACCAACAGTCTAAACACACGATTTATTACTTCCAATATGTTTTAGAAATTCCCCAAGTCCAACAGGAACTTCAAAATTGAAACTTTATTTTAAATATCAAGAAACCTTAACAAGCAAGAGGATAAATAAAATGTCTCACACAACAACCTTCAGCTAATCATATAGTTTTTCATGATATATATACCTAAGCCTTAGGTGCCAAGGTTGCTTCTTGTTCATTCGCGTGCTTCTGCTCTTCAAATTTGTTAATAGCGACCTGAAGTTCATCATTACCACCAACCGCTTTCATCGTGTAGAAATACACTCCAAATACAAATGTCGTTAGACCTCCAGCAACTACGACATTCTTGGTCTTCGGTGCAAGGGCGCGAAACCCTGGAATCCCAGACATCTCAACAATACCAACTGTAATATATGCTCCCTGTAACAAGTTAAACAAACAAAACTGAATGATGTTTGAAACCTTATTAGTTACAAAAAGTATTACCAAAATCTTCCCCTATTCAGCATGTCAGGATTACTATATCGCATGCACATGATCACAAAGCCGAATCAAAGGAATGCAACTCTGTTAAAGTATTCCACATCGGCTGGAGACCTGGGTGCATATCACTTTATAATAATGAAAGTTCTCTATACTTACAAGCCGGTTTTGCAAGGAAAAAATGGATCTTTAACATGATAAGTGAACGAGAATATGAGTAATCCAACACATGCCAACCCATTCTCACATCCAAAGCATCCTCATCCAGATACACGCATCAATTTCATATGCATCTTTCAAAATCAAAATCAATACATGTTCCGCAGCCTTTCAGAAATACTCAACCAATCCAACATTTATAGCATTCTCACGAGTAACATATTTCAGTCAGAGCCCCTAAAACACAATGTTAGACCACCAACTCCTCACTCAAAGGCACGGACAAAAAGGAAAAAAAATGATACAATCACATAAACCAGAAAAAAATCTAGCAACGCAAAATCCCAAATACAGAAAAAACAGAAAAAAATCTAGCATCTAGAACGCAAAGGAAGAAAATCATCAATTGCGACGCCATTTTTCACAAAGCAAAGCAGCTAAATTCCAAAAAAGAAACGATCCCTAACTATTCCATGATTAACAGACCCATAGGGAAAATTGAGATTTTGCGTCGGAGAAGGAAAAGTATTACCTTCGATTACGAGTTAATTCTAAAACCCTAATCTAGGGTTCTTGGAGAAAATAGCTTCGAGTTGATGATTTGGGAAAAAATGGAGGGATCGGAAACTCGCTTGTTTGATCAGCTGTGCTATGGTCTATGGTAGTAAGTCTGCCTTCACTTCTTTTAATTATGGCTCAAAATAAAAAATAATTCAATATTGTTAAATTTTTAATTGAAAAAATAAAATAAATAAATATAAAATACTAAAGTATAATAATATTAAATTGAACTTTTACTAAAATCTAAAAGTCAAGCGGAGCGTGACGAATTATTCCCCAATCAAAATGTCTCGTCGGTCGGTAATCATACAACGTTGAATTCCAAATATGTCCTTCAATTCCGACGCCTCCTCGCCGGCGGCGGCGGGAGCCACGGCGAGAGACTGGATTTTTCCTTCCTACTCCTTCGTCCACTCGCCGCATAACATCCGGAGAACACCTAGAAGAAGAAGATTCTCCTCCTACCATCCACCGCCGCAGCTGTTCAACTCCTCCGCAGTGGCATCAACTGCCGGCGACGGTTCGGATTCCGTAAGTAGCTCCGTTTCAAGGTTGAGGCCGCGGAGACTCGAGCTTGGCAACTATGACAAGTCAACGATGTTGCTGGCTGATGGTATATCTGGACCCGCGGGAGCGGGTGTCGTCGTCACGTCCAACGATGCCATTTCTTCGGAGAAATGCGAGATCAAGGAGGCTCAAACTACAGCTTCGGATAAGTCATTTTCGAGATTTTTGAGAGGACGTTTTTTCAGAATTCGACCGCAATTAGCCTTTTCTGTTTCAGTTAGTTCTCCAACTCTCTCTCTCTCTCTCTCTTTCTTCGTTTATGCCGCAACGTACAACTCTGGAGGCAGAAATACTACTTATATTGCTTTGCTTTTTGATAATAGGACTCGTGTATGCACCAGAAAATGCTTGTTTCTGTGAAAAATAGTGTTGAATGGCTGCTCATTACTCTGGTTTGCATTCTTACTGTTTAAAAGAGTAACGTACAACTGCCACAGCATAAGCACCATGTTTTCGACTAATCTTTTCGTGTATTATTACTCAGTTCAAGTGTTTATGAATAGTTTAGTTTTTCTGATGCCGATCGTGTTCTGTTTTTGCCCTGCAGATATTGACAACTGTGTTTTCTTCATTGGTAAGCAAGAATTTTACTTTGCACAAAGAGGTTACTGAGTTACAGGTAAATTTACAAGCTATGAGATCATTTGATTCACATTCCTCATTTGCAGCAATAGGATTGGGCAGTGTTTCTACTTTCTAGTTTCTACTATCATTTCTTGCTGATAAACGATTAAAATAGTGTATTCATGTTTAACTTTCAAGGAAATACTTAGTGTGGATTTAACAAAAAAAAAAAAAAAAAAAACTTAAAGAAAGTTAATTTTTAAACAGGAGCTCAAGCACATTGGGGTTCTGAAAGAGTTCAATTGTATTTTATTTGCTAATGTAGAATCACGCATTTGACTTTAAAACTTTTAGACAGGAAAACAGTTGCGCCAATTTTCCTGGTGATAAACTTGTGTTTTTTGATTATGTTACCTAATGACATGAAAGAAAATGCATAAACAATAGACTTAACTTGCTTCTTCTTTTGTCATCTTTGTATATATTTGTAGTTTATGGTTGTGCTTTTGTTCAATTATAATGCTTTGTATTGAATTATAAGTTGATTAAGTTCTATGATGAGATAGGTTTAAGTTTTTTTGTTAATTTCAACTCGTCAAATGTAGATATTCATGCTTGTAGTTTCCTTATGAAATTCGTGGATATGCTGTTTACTGTATTTTCTAAATGTTTTTCTTCACCACTGTTTGCAGGACCAAATTTCCAAGCTCAATGTAAGACTCAAACTATGTAATCTGCAGGACTCCCCAGACATGTACAACTCATCACCGCAGGATGTTATGATTGATTCTAACAAGAGTCTGAAATTTGCAGCATTAGTTGTTTCAATCATGTTACTGGTCCTTCCGTTCTTTTTCTTCAAGTATGTCGATTATATCTCTAGCTCAAAAAGACAGATTGATAATAACTCAGAGGAAGTTTCTCTGAACAAGCAGCTAGCGTACCGGGTTGATGTATTTTTATCCGTTACCCCTTACGCTAAGCCTTTAGCATTGTTAGTTGCAACTCTGTTGTTGATATGTCTTGGTGGTTTAGCACTATTTGGGGTGACAAATGACAGCTTAGCTGATTCCCTTTGGTTGTCATGGACATACATAGCAGACTCTGGAAATCATGCTAATTCTGAAGGCATGGGTCCTAGACTAGTGTCTGTATCCATTAGTTTTGGTGGGATGCTTATTTTTGCTATGATGCTTGGACTTGTTTCTGATGCCATTTCTGAGAAGTTTGACTCTCTGAGGAAGGGAAGAAGTGAAGTCGTTGAGCGACATCATACTCTTATTCTAGGTTGGAGCGATAAGTTGGTAAGCTCTTATGTTGTGTGCCCTAAAAATAGAATGCAAATTGATTCCCAAGCACCCGCCTTCATGATCCTAATTGTTGTCCACTCAGATGTCTCTATCCATTTGAAAACAGAATTTGATTTAGCTCTTGGTTCTAACTTTCAATTAGAATGCTATGTTGTTTGTGGTTAAATTTTATTCGACTTTGGGTGGTGTAGATTGTAATTGAATTTTATTTCTGTTGATTGTGATTGATGCTTATTTCATTTACAGGGATCACTTTTAAATCAACTTGCCATTGCAAACGAGAGTCTGGGTGGAGGGATAGTGGTTGTGATGGCAGAGCGTGATAAGGAAGAGATGGAGCTTGACATTGCTAAAATGGAGTTTGACTTTAGAGGAACATCTGTCATATGCAGAACTGGAAGCCCTTTAATATTAGCAGATCTAAAAAAAGTATACCTCTACTTGTGCATTCTTTCTTTTTGTGTATATGGTTCTTTCACTGTTTACTATTTCAGACTCACTCTTCAGATGTTAGAAGTTTAATTCATTATGTTAACGATGGTTGCTTTTAATAATTGACTGCACATTAGTATTGATGTATGTACATGTAAAAATTTATATCTTAGGGCTGGTAGCATTATAATTTAATGAACAAACTAATGGAAATAAATTTCATAGGTTTCTGTTTCTAAAGCTCGAGCAATAGTTGTCCTTGCTGAAGATGGAAATGCTGACCAGGTAGGTCAACTGGAGAATGAGTGGACTTCAATATTAAAACAATGTGAATTAGCTAACATTTGAGCTTTATGATGCATATAGAGTGATGCTCGTGCGTTAAGGACAGTTTTAAGCCTAACAGGAGTTAAAGAAGGATTGCAAGGTCACATTGTGGTTGAATTAAGTGATTTGGATAATGAGGTTCTTGTTAAACTTGTTGGTGGGGAACTTGTTGAAACTGTTGTGGCGCATGATGTAATTGGAAGACTTATGATTCAATGCGCTCGACAGCCAGGACTGGCTCAGGTCAACTTCTACCCATGTTAACCAAAATATTTGCTACTTTCAACATCATATATTGTATGTTAGATATGACTTGTTGACACTTAAGGTCATCCTTGAACCCAGTCCAATTGACTTTAATATGATTATCTTTTATGAACTTGGGAATGCAGATATGGGAAGACATTCTTGGCTTTGAAAATTGTGAATTCTATATTAAAAGATGGCCGCAATTGGATGGAATGCAATTTGAGGATGTTTTGATAAGCTTTCCAGAGGCCATTCCATGTGGGGTGAAGGTAGCATCAAGTGGTGGAAAAATTATTCTAAACCCTGATGACTCTTATGTTCTGCAAGAAGGAGACGAAGTTATTGTTATTGCAGAGGACGATGACACATATTCTCCATCAGATCTACCAACGGTGTTGCTCTTTTCTTAACTAATATGCTTTGAATTTATACTTTCTTGATGACTTTCCATTAACTATTCTTTCCATGAGAGATTTTAGCTGAGCAAGATATTTATTGTTCTCATACCAAAAAGAGAGAGCCATCAATTACTTAAGATAATGATGCACTATAATAATGTAACTGAATCTTGGAATAATTATACAAAAGAGGAATACACAAAATTCAAAAGGTTTAAGTTTTTGTAACCACTGATAGAGCAGTAAGAATTTTAAACTATGTTAAAGTGGATGTTTCATTTTAGTTAAAAGAGGAAGACCATTTTTGAGAGTTAAAAGTGGAAGATCTCAGTTTTACTGAAAGGAGTTGATTACTTTTAGAGAATAGGATAGAGAAATTGTGGAATAGTGAAGAATTCTGAAACACACTTCTCTTTGTCTCGCTGTATCTCTCTCATTCTATAGATCCAACTAAGTTTCTTGCATTGAACTTCTTATATAACATATTGACTTTTACAATGGAAATCATAGTAGTTAATGCAGTGGAACAAAGTTAAGCTTCTATGAGGAAGTACTAATTAGAAATTTAGAATAAGCTTTCAATCAATTCTTAAATGTAATATGAATCCTAACCACAACTCCATGAGAATGTGCTTAACAATTTACTTTTGCACTATGTATATGTTTTTGCATCAACTAAAAATGGTCTGTTGATTGATGTAGCATTCTCTTTCCTTTGGAGTGGGCACTTTGTAGCATTCATTTTCCTTTCTTCAGTTTGGGTAGCATGTGGTGACTGTTGCATTGTATTTCATGCTTTATATTTGTTACTGGTTGATGGGAGAATGAAAGAATGTCAAAAATAGAATTAAAAAACTTGCATAACAATGGTACTAGTGCGAGCACCAATCTGATAGCCACACCTCAGTTACATGCTTCTGGCTCCATGGAGATGCTTTTATTAGTCATGTTACCATTTCAATAATGCGAGAAAAAATATAGAAAACTGTTGAAACATGGTATCGCCATAGAAAATAAGAGATAAAAAAGATGATGAGGGGAAGATCGTTTCTCTTTGATTTTTCAACTCACTTCAATACATTATATGCTCCTAGATGTGTGTATTTATAGGATATAAAATGCTGATCTCATTGCTTACATATTTTGCTAACTATTTTCTACAAAAGCTGCAGCCTACCTTATTTGATTCAAATGTGAGTTTGAATTTCTAACATTGTAATTGATCTTCTTTCCATTTTCCAACACTCCCCCTCAAGTTAATTGGTGGGGTTACCAACACTTAACTTGACGAGAACCTTTGAAAAACTTTTTGAGTCTACTGCTGTAGTCAAGATGTCAGCTAACTGTTCTTTGGAGCTGGTAAAGGGCAGTGTTACAGTCCCATCTTCGATCTTTTCTTTGATGAAATGTCTATCTACTTCAACGTGCTTTGTCCTGTCATGTTGCACTGGGTTTTCTGAAATACTGATAGCAACTTTGTTATCACAGAATATTTTGCATGTCTTCCCTGAGTGAAGGTTTAGTTCCATAATAAGTTTCCTTAACCAAAGAACTTCAGTGAGCCCACTTTTGATTCCTCTGAATTCTGCTTCTGCACTGGAGAGAGCAACCACTTTCTGTTTTTTGCTCCTCCACGAGACTAGGTTTCCTCCAACAAAGGTAAGATATCCAGCTGTGGATCGTCTATCCATGGGATTTCCTGCCCAATCAGCATCTGTATAGGCTTGAATCTCAAGGTGCCCGACTCTTTTGAAAAATAACCCATGGTTGAAGGTTCCCTTAAGATATCTCACAATTCTGATTGCAGCTTCTAGATGTTCCATTTGAGGTTTGTACATGAATGGACTTATCACTCCGACAACATAAGCTATGTCTGGTATGGTATGGGAGAGATAGATGAGTTTTCCCACAAGGCGCTGATATTGTCCTTGATTAGCTGCTTCTGCTCCTTCTTTGATTTGAAGTTTGTGATTGACCACCATAGGAGTATTTGCAGGTTTGCAGTCAATCATTCCTGTTTCTGCAAGAAGATCCAAAGTATATTTTTGCTGATTGATAAAAATTCCTCTCTTAGATCTGAGAACTTCAATTCCAAGGAAGTATTTCAGGTTTCCCAAGTCCTTCATCTCAAATTCCTGGAATAAACTCTCTTTTAGATTCTTTATCTCTTCTAAGTCATTACCTGTCATGATCATATCATCTACATATATGATTAGACAAGTAATCAAGTCTCCTCGTTTTCTTATGAATAAAGTATGGTCAGAGTTACTCTGGTGATACCCATATTTCTTCATAGCTGCCGTAAATCTTCCAAACCATGCCCTTGGAGACTGTTTAAGCCCATAGAGAGTCTTCTTCAGTCTGCAGA
>JAPKLW010000649.1:6804-34459 GCA_026898455.1 Plectranthus barbatus
GTGTATTGAGTAACCAGCACCAGCTGACCAGTTGCCAGTTGTCAGCTATGTGTAAGTAGCGTGCAAGAAAACACTCAACATTATTTCCGCTGCGTAACGTTTGATACTCTGAAAAATCGGGACCATCAAGTAAAGAAAACAATGCAGAAAATTAAAGTAGTTTGGAAAGAAAATTTAAAGGAACACAGATTCTAGGGAAGAATTCATATTATGGATGACATGTAGGAATCAATTAATTTAACAGGTGGAATACTGCAACAATGCTATATTTCCTTGTTTGGCAAATATAACCTAGATTACTAACTAGTGACTATCTCCGCTCGGTCTCAAAGTACACCAAATTAGTCAATCTGAAAAGCAAATCAGTTCAATTCCTACAGTCTAGTACATCTGTTTGGATAGTGTAGATTGTATCATGTTGGGAAATTATTCCTAAAATCTCCCTTAGGATTTATTTGTAAAAGGTTTTGTTGGATCAAACCTTAGTAGTTGGTCGATCATTTGCTGAACTCTAAATAGTCTAGCATACTCTGTAAAGTCCTGTATAGGTTTTATATTGAGTTGTAATAGACTAGTGTGCTAAGAAGAACTCCTAGCAGTCACGGAGAAGACGATGTTTGCTAAAAGACATTGAACAGCAGAATGCTAAGATATTAGCATTCATCAACAATCAGCAAACGGCTAGATAAGCGAGCAAACAAAGGATAAAAGAGTTATGTTTGAACAAGAGTCTTCAGCTGCTAAACAAAGGATCCTAGCAGAGAAATATACAGGATGCTGAAGTCTCACTGCCATTCTGACATAAAGCTCACACAAAGGATGAGACTTTCCCGAAGTAGTTAGGAAAGTACAAGTCAAAGACAAAAGCGACTGTCACAGACCAAACACTCTCGGATTAAGGAGCCGTTGAGTCTAATGGATATGGAGATTCAAAGTTTGAATCTCCACCTATAAAAGGCAGGTCCGAAAGTGAAGACAACTACTGCTTCTATCACTACCGACATTCGCAAACTACACAAGTGTGAGAATCCTTTGACAAAGCGAACAAGTGAAAAGTAGTCAGTTGAAAGCTCGTGATAAAAAGTGCATTCAAAGCTTTCAACAACCTAGAGTGTCTTTTCATTGATTATCTGACACTCATCCTTGAAGATTCTTTAACTTTCGTTATGAATCTTCAATCATTGGGATAACTTCCTTCCTAGGAAGATCCAACAGTCACTCTTGAAAAAGATTGACTCTGACGGGCTTTAGCCGCATATTTATTGAGTTCAGAGGCAAACTATAAAAGCCTCAACAGCGAAGGACAAGTTTTACAAAGGTGTGCCCTTGACTTGGCTGGAGCTGTGATCGGAAAAGTGCAAAGTGACGGAGGATAGCTGTGCCGTGGCCGGTTCGAAAGTTCACCGCCTACCGCAAGTGTTGGTGAATCCTTGTACTGTTGTATACTTTTCTAGTGAAATACTTAGCATTCTAGCTAAGGAGTGGACGTAGATCTATTTGGATCGAACCACTATAAAATCTTGTGTTCATTTACTGTTTTATTACCTACTGCTTAAAGTTGATTTGAAACCTAGCAACAGAGTTGCTAGCGTATATCTGAAAACTGACTTTGATCATAACTTGAGCTAAGAAACATATTATAAACAACGATAAGTGTAAGTAACGTATATTTATTCCGCTGCATTTCGTGTTAAGTTTTAATCACGACGACTCTGATATTTGAGGACCAACAAGTGGTATCAGAGCAGGAGGTTGAAAAACCGACTGCTTCTGAGTCGCTTTGAAACCTGATCTATCTTTTCCTTGCACTCTTATCCTTGTTTTATCTATCTAGCTCAGGAAATCATTCCAAAAGGTACAGAATGATGAACCCTTCACTTGGGCAGTATGACAGAGAGAATTTTTCATCTTGGAAGAAGATGGCTCTCATACAACTTCAGAGAATACATCCCGAGATGGCGGATGTACTGGTAAGAGGTCCTATTCAGATTATGAAAGCTAACACCTTTATAGGACATGGACGTGCTGAAGATGCTGCTGAAGGAGAACCAAGACCCCCGAGACCTGACATGGTTCCTAAACCGTTTGATGAATACACAAGTGAAGATAAAAAGAGAGCTCAACTAGAGCATGTGGCAAAGAAATTGATTCTTGATTCCCTTCCAAAGCTGATGAAAGAAAAAGCGCCTGATTTTGAAACTGCTAAGGAAATGTGGGACTACGTGTGCGAGTCTTCTCAGGAGACGGATCAAATGAAACGTAACAAACTACAGGTAGCTGTAGACAAATACGAATCCTTCTCTATGTGTGCAGGTGAAACCATACAAATTATGGAGGAACGCTTCAACACCATCATTGGAGAACTCAGGAATCTTGGAAAGAAGTATGATAATGGAGAGATGAACAACAAAATCATCTCCAAACTATATCCAAGAGATGACTGGTTCGCGAAAGTGACAAGTTTGAGTGAAAAAGACCTCAACAGCATGACTACATCTGAGGTATTTGCTCAACTTAAAGCTCACGAATTTATTATACAGCAGTCGAAGAAAAATGAAACAGCTGTAGCACAAGCCGCATCAAATTTCGCTAGCAACTCTGAAGACTTGGCGTACTTCGCTAAGAAGGACTACAGTAAATTCAAGACAAAGAAGTTCTTCTACAAGCCAGAAAGATCTGCTCAAGCATCACCCGCAAAGGAAGGTACTTCCAGTGCAGGTACACAACCTATTGATCTAAAGATCAATGAGCTGGAAGAATAGATGAAAAGGATGCAGAGGATGCTAAATGAAGCGAAAGCTGAAAAAGAGGCGAAAGAGATCCAATCACCATCATCTAACCGCTCAGTAGAGCAAAAAAATTAGAACTTGTTTTGAATGTGGTTCTCCAGATCATTTGAAGCATGATTGCCCGAAGGTCAGCAGAGAGGAAAGAGAACGCCTGAAACAAAGATTTGAAAGACGCGCTGCTAAAGCAGTAACCAAGGCGTTGCTGACCAGGACAGAGATTGCTGATGAGGAGGAGTTTTTCTGCTCTTCAGAAGAAGAAGATAGCGAAGAAGCACTGTTCGTGTTGATGGCAAACATTGTTGAAGATCACTTTGCTGACGCGGACAACGATGCTGAGCAAACCAATGAATCAGCCCTCGCTGCTGAGGAAGCTGAGGTATTACCAACTAACCCATCTAGCAATCCAATCATAGATGAATCGGAGGAATCATTTTTCGATTCCGAGGAAGATTACTTGACAAAGTTGTCAATAGAGTTTTCAAAAATGTATGAGATAAAAAACGAAATCGTTTGGGAAAATACCTCACTAAAACTCAAAGTTACAAATTTGACCGAGGAAGTCGAGAGACTGAGGTTAGAAAGTGAGGAACTCTTGAAATTAAAAGCAGACTTCTCTCTTCTGTCAGAAAAATTTCAAACCTTAGAAAAGGAGAATCATGTTTTAAAGAGTAACCCCAAAGAGGACTGTATTTGCATGTATACATCCAGCAAGGCTGCTCTCAATGCCCTTGTAAGTAGTCAAAGTCGTCATTATGATAAGTCTGGACTTGGATGCGAATCATAAAAAAGAATGTCAAAACCCTATGATAATTCGTCTAAACAGAATCCAATTCTGTTTGTATCTGTTGGACATAACTCTGCTGAAAAGGGTAAAGGAGTAGATTTTGCTGAAACTTCGTATGCTAAGCCAATAGCTAAACCGAAGAATAGACTCCCGTAGAATATGCCCATTGGATCTCAGCAGAGGTCTATACCAAAGTCAGCCAATTATTCGTCTGCTGGATCTCAGCAGAGGCAAAACTCAGATTTTGCTAAGCCTTTATCTAATGGACCTTAGCAGAGGAACTCAAGGATAAATGCTGTATGCAATTCTAAGCATCAGCAGAAGAATCAAAAGATGATAACAGGCATGCATTTAATAGACCTCAGCAGAGGAATCCAAGAGCATCTGCTAAGCCTCACTCAGCAAACTCAAGGAATACTGAGCGTTCTGATTTCAACGCAAGGATAGTACATCCTAATTTTCACCAGAGGAGGCCTGCACAGTACAATGCTGTGAGACCTACCTACCAGCAGAATATGCTGCATAGAAGAAATGTCTATGCAAGGCCTGAGCCCATTCTATCTTCATTTCAAAGGGCAAGGAAGGCTTAGTACATTCATTCATCTGGAAATAGTAATGTTAACAATGCTAAGCCAAAGGTCAAGAAAGTGGTAAATCGTGAAACCAAGACGAAAGTCTTGAAAGTCACTATGATGTGGGTTCCAAAAGGAACTATGCTTCACGCTAATCCTGCAGGACCCGACACTAAACGGGTACCTAAATCAACTTGATTCACTTGCAGGAACAGGACTCGAGAGCTACGGGAACGAGCATATCTAATGAGTGGGTCCTGGACAGCGGTTGCTCCGCTCATATGACTGGGAACGAAGAATTATTCTCAGACATGAGAAGACTATTTAACAGTCCCAAAGTCAAGTTCGGAGACAACAGTGAAGGAGAAGTCATTGGAAGAGGGTGCATTGAACGAAACGGATTAAGAATCATCAATGTGGCACTCGTCTCCAACTTAAAGCATAATCTACTCAGCATAAGCCAATTATGTGAAAACGGGTATATCGTATCTTTTCTGAATACTGGTTGTGCTATTGCTGATGCTATTTCAGGAGAAGTAAAACTAAGAGGCATCCGCAAGGGTGGCTTGTATATTGTTGATTGGCAAAGCGGTCAACAACATTCCTGCTTTCTAGCTCTAAATAAAGAGGAAACAACATGGCTATGGCATAAGAGGTTCAATCACTTAAATTTCAAAACTATTAATTACCTTGCCAAAAATAAGCTTGTTGTAAGTCTGCCCAATGAGACTTTCCGCAAGGAAGGAATATGCAAATCATGTCAACAGGGGAAGCAGACCAAATCATCCTTTAAGACAAATCCCGAAAAAGAAACATCACAAAGGATTCTAGAGTTACTTCATATGGACCTCTTCGGTCCAGTCACTCCACCCACTGTAAGTAAACGTCTATATACACTAGTGGTGGTTGATGATTTCTTCAGGTACACATGGGTACGTCTTCTAAAAACCAAGGATGAGGTGAAACTTGTCCTACCAGAGCTGATTCTCAAGGAGCAGAATAGTAAAGAAGTTATTGTAAAGAGAATTCGCTCGGACAATGGAACAGAGTTCTGTAATGGAGTGCTGATGGATTTCAGTGCTGAAGCTGGAATATCACACGAAAAATCCACAGCTAGGACTCCTCAGCAGAATGGTCTAGTAGAAAGGAGGATTCGGACATTGAAGGAAGCCGTTCGCTCGATGCTAGAAGATTCCAAACTTCCAGCTAAGTACTGGGGGGAAGCAGTTATGACGGCTTGTTATACACAGAATATGAGTGCTATCACGAGTAGATTCAACAAGACTCCCTATGAAGTGTACAACGGTCGTAAGCCCTCTATAACTCATCTCCGTGCATTCGGTTCTACATGTTATATTCACAATAATGGAAAGTCTAAACTCAATACTTTCTCACCTAAGTCAGATGAGGGTGTACTTCTTGGTTATGGACACCCCACTCACAAAGGTTATAGGGTATTGAACAAGACTACCGATATTGTGGAAATAACATGCAATGTTATTTTTGATGAGTCTACCTTAGTGCGCAGATAAAACAAGAGAAAAGAGGATAACAATCATGAGACTAATGATGTCAATGATCAAACATTTTTGAATTCTTTCGAGAATATGTATGTTGATCCGACTAAGTCTATGAGTGATTGTAATCCGAACCAGACGCACTTAGCGGGGAACCAAACTGCTGACCAGGCCAGTGATGCTAATGATCATGCTGAGGCCACACCTACAAACACCTTAATTGAAACAGCTATTCTAGAGGTGTTTGATGATGAAGAAGAGGAGATTGCTAAGGACATTCCTTTTGGGGAAGGCACAGCCACTCATGAAGATCTTGGCAGAGGCGCTGCTGAGATTCCAGTTGCTGAAAGAGTTGCTGAAGAGGCTCACGCACCAGGAAATTCCGCAGCAGTCATTCCGATTGAAGTCATCCCAGATGCTGAGCACTAGGAGGGTGCTATGACGAACAATGTACAAGATGATGGCCTCGCAAGGGAAGAAAACGTGGTCAGACCAGTCAGACCAACATGGTTGCGCGCCCATCCTCTTGAAGATATCATAGGAGATGTCAATGATCCCATAATGACAAGACAAGGCAACGCTATGCTAGCTTGCTATATCTCCAGCGAAGAACCCAAAAAGATCGAAGAGGCTCTACTAGATCCGGATTGGGTAAATGCTATGCATGAAGAACTTGCAGAATTCACACGAAATAATGTGTGGGAGCTGGTAGACAGACCTGAACATCAAAGTGTTATTGGCACAAAATGGGTGTTCAAAAACAAGAAAGACGAGTCTGGCACGGTTGTTAGAAATAAGGCAAGACTCGTAGCTAAAGGCTATAGACAGTGCGAAGGGATAGATTATGACGAAACATTTGCTCCTGTAGCCAGGCTAGAGGCCATTCGTTTATTCCTTGCGTACGCTGCTTACCATGAGTTCGACGTTATGCAAATGGATGTAAAAAGTGCCTTTTTAAATGGTGAGTTGAAGGAGGAAGTCTATGTCGAGCAACCATTAGGGTTCGAGCATGGCAATCAAGTATACAAACTCAAGAAGGCTCTCTATGGATTGAAACAAGCACCGAGGGCTTGGTATGGAACTCTATCCAAATTCTTGTTGAAGAATGGTTTTCAGAAAGGGAGGATTGATCAGACTCTCTTTCGCATTGAAGATGAAGGAGATATTTTGCTGGCGCAAATATACGTTGATGACATTATTTTTGGCTCTAGAAATCAAGGATTATGTGACAAGTTTTCAGAGCTCATGACCAGCAACTTCCAGATGAGCATGATGGGAAAGATGTCATACTTTATCGGATTGCAAGTTCAACAATCCAGAGAAGGCATTTTCATTCATCAGAAAAAGTATACTCGCGATTTGATTGCGAAATATTGCCCAGAAAAGACGAAGAGCCTGCGAATTCCAATAAGTACGACATGTATAGCAGCACTTGAGAAAGAAGAAGGCGATGCGAATCCTACTCTTTACAGAGGAATTATAGGTTCACTTCTATATCTCACCGCCAGCAGACCTGACATATCTTATGCCGTTGGATTGTGTGCTAGATATCAAGCAAATCCTAAGAAGGCGCATCTAGACACTGCTAAGCGGATTGTGCGCTACTTGAAGTGCACAGAAGGCCTAGGAATTTGGTATCCTAGAGAAGATGGTCTTGCTCTGAGTGGATATTCGGATTCTGATTTTGGAGGATGCAAAATCGATAGGAAAAGCACGAGTGGGACGTGTCAATTTCTAGGATACAAGCTCATTAGCTGGTTCAGCAAAAAGCAGCACTCTGTTGCTACCTCCACCACTGAAGCAGAGTATGTGGCTGCTGCTAGCTGCTGTTCGCAAATTCTCTGGATAAGGCAACAATTGCAAGATTACGGGATCTCTCCCGAATGTGTGCCTATCTACTGCGACAACAATAGTGCCATGTGCATCACAAAGAATCCTGTCCACCACTCTAGGACCAAGCATATCGATATCCGTCATCACTTCATTCGAGATCATCAGGAAAAGAAAGATATCGATGTTCGCTATATATGCACCGAAGATCAAATAGCAGATATATTCACAAAACCACTTCCAGAAACCAGATTTAAAGAATTATGTATTAAACTGGGTCTCATGGAGTTGGACAATGTTTTGGATGAATAAGATGATATTCTTATTCTTTCTGGATTTCTTGGATTTCATGAAGACATCATTAAGTATTCTGGAGGTTGAATACATCTGTTGAAGAATATTCATCTTCACAAACTGCAAATGCAAAGAATACTAAGAAGACAATGGTTGCTGATCTTTCAGCAGACGTCAAAATTGGAGGCCAGAAACATAAAGTTGTGCATATTTCATACATCTTTTCATTTCATTTACTGAAAGATGTCATTACAAAGGAGGATGAGAAAATAGAAAAACAACAACATGCTTCCCATTCTAGGGAGAACGAGGCTTAAACGGGAAGAAGTCCGTATCCAGGAGGTTCGATCGTCCTTCTGCTATCCGAGGAAAGCTCTGCTCCAGCAGCCAACTGAGCTGCATTCCATTCAGCAGAGGCACAGAAGGGTAATATTGGACACAATCTCGAACACTGTCAAAGATGTATTTCGCCCAATCAACCTCGACCTCATCATCAATGGACATCATGATCTGCCATGTCTCCTTTGAGAAGGAAGTTTCATCAAGGTTTTCTCCCATCAACATGTTGTGAGCAATGCGGAAGAGCACCCAATAAGGAGTCTGCAGATCGTATGCTGAAACAGAAAGAGAAAATTCTGACAGCGGCGATCGTCTCCACTTCTTCCACGATGACCATTCAGGGGCTACTTCTGTCAAACGGTAGCTTAACACTGACCCAGGACCTCTGGGAAGGCCGAATCGTCGAGAAAAGAAGTCTGGTGACCAACAGACTAGTTTTCCGCGGAAGGAACCATAGATGACTCCTTCCTCCACAGAGCAGTCCTCGATAAATTATCGGAGAATATCTCCGTGGAAAGATCGTGGTGTGGCCGTGACAAATTGGGTCAACCCACTTCGGTTGAGTTTTGACATCACCGTCTCCGCCACGATATAATCATTATCATACAGGGAATACAATCCAGATTCATGAAGAATCTGGTTACGGCGCAATTCCAGAGTTTGACCTGGCGAATCCATTCCTTTGAAGATTTTTTTCGGAGAGTAGCAGTGAAAAAGAGTTCAGATAGGGATACTTGTGGTGATAAGGATCGTCACAAGAGGGCTATTTATAAAGGGAAAAGTCGTAACTCTTTACTTATGACAAATTGAAGCAGTGATAAGAAGCAACGATGGTTCATATCTCGGGATATGAGACGATGAATACAGAAGAATCATCTTGAGAATCGATTCGATTCAGTCAAAGATAGTAAATGATCATCAGCTATATGTGTATACACATACAGCTGCGACGATTTGACAGATGCCACGTCAGAACAGTCAAGTGTTTCTTGGAAAAGTAACCGACGCGTGAAAGGACGCACGCATTCAAGACCGTCGATCTATCTGACAGGAGTCTCCCAATTGTTAGATCTTGCATCTAAAGTTTAGCAGTCTACTAGATGTTTGGGAACACAGTCTCCGCTACATATTCAGCAAAGTAAATAGCTCTGCTCAAAAATCAACAGCTAGGACCTTAGCAGAGTTCCACTCAGCAGAGTTAATGTGGATTTTATTATGAGGTCTGTTTGTTACAAGGTTATTATCAAGCAGACAGTTGATATCAAGTTCGCATATACAAGATTGCTCCGAATGAAATATAGATATCATTTTATACATGGATTTACAAAATTATGTACATGAAAAGAAGGTACAACCACATCAGAAGGGTGGCAACAGCATAAATGGATAAAAATCTACCCCCCGAAGGTTCGAGGGACCTAGAGTGAGATCCTGAAATCTCCTCTCTAGCAGCCAACTCAATGGCATCCCGTAGGGGAGATGAAGATGTGGGAACTGCTGAACACTTCGCCGCACTCTCTGAAAGACGAAGGTCGCCCAGTCGACCTCCGCCCGATCGTCAATCGCCATCATGGCCTTCCAGATCTCACGAGAGAAAATCATATCATCAGGATTTTCTCCGACGATCATGCCACAGACGATTTCGAACAGGACCTTGTACCGAGGTTCAAAGGTTTTTATTTGTTTGATGTAGTTCCTGAAGATGACCCTTCTCCAAATTCCTAATGTATAGCTCTCCCTTACTCAAATTGCTTCCCATTTCTTAATGTGAAAACCATGCATTGTTCTTTTCCTCCAAGTGGATTATCAGTATTGCTTGGCAAGGTGCCTTATGGTCTGCTTCTCAGTTCATTAGCCAATTGTCCCATTTGCACATCTAGATTCCTTAATGAGGATGCTTAACTCTGAATAAGAGCATCTTGACTCTTAAAACACACCTCATTTTTGTGTCATGAACTCCTTCATCATATCCTCCATATATTTTTCTTGTTTAGGAGGTGGTGCTTCTAAACTCTGTTGTTAGTTACATGGTTGCTGATTGTAACCTCCTTTGTTGTCATGCTTCTCCTTTGCTACAACATTATGATTTCCTTATCCAGACCAAGAGAAGTTGGGATGATTCCTTCATCAAAAGTTATAATTGTTTGAGTAAGGATTGTTACCCTGATGATGTTGATTCATGTTTCCCATGTAACAAACTGAAGCCGGGTTCGATGGACAATCCTTAAATTGGTGTGCTTCCCCACAGAAGATGCAACTCAAAGCTACTGCGGCTTCTACAGGTATTGAAGTAGCCATAACCTAACAAGTGTTCTTCTCTATATTCTTAATATTTTCCCCCCCAATGCCTCCATTTTTGCTGTGAAAGTAGTAAGGGGACCTTTTTCCAGAATGCTAGCTACTTTTGGAGTTGAAATTGCTGCAGCTCTAGAATTTGATTAATAGTAGTTGTTTGCAACAATTTTGTCCAGAATCTCACTAGCTTCATTGTAAGTTTTATCCAACAGTGCTCCACCAGCAGATGCATCTACATTCATCCTTGGATTTCCACTCAAACTATTGTAGAAAGTTTCAATCTGGACACTGTATGGTATTTCATGATTAGGACATATTTTGAGCAATTCCTTAAACCTTTCCCAGGCTACACTAATAGATTCATCTTCCTGCCTGAAAGACATAATAGAGTTTTTACATCTATCATTTCTAGTTGGAGTGAAGTATTTCATTAGAAATGTTTCAGCTAGCTTGTTCCATGTTGTAAGAGACCCTGGTGGAAAATTAGTCAACTAGGTTTTAGCACTGTCCCTTAGAGAAAAAAGAAACAATCTCATCCTCAAAGACTCTGGAGTTACTCCCTGTAACTTGAAGTTATCATAGACCTCTAAAAATGACCTCAGATGTAATGAGGGTCTAAAGTAGCCATTCCCCCAAACTGACCCAAACTCTGTAGAATTTGAAACATGACAGACTTCAATTCAAAATGTTGTACCTCCACTGCTGGTCTAGCTACTCCAGGATTAAACTCATCTAGCCATAGGGCTATGTATTGCCTAATAATTGTGTTTTTATCATCAACTAGATCTACTATATTCTCTGAAATTCCTTCTCCAATTCCACCATCAGGTGGATTTGCTGCAACCATTTCCTAAATTCTCTGCTTTCTTTGATTCCACAAAAATAATGTCGTTCGGTTGAGAGCTTTCAACGAGTTGGAGTTTTAAATTCGGCAGAGTGACAAGAAGGCTTTCAAGTGGTCGATCATATTTTTGTCTCTAATCCTCCTGCTATTTATAGTCGGAGATTTGAAAATAGCCGGTAGAGACATTTTGGGGGATGTCCAATCAGTGTCCATCCTTTTCAGTAAAGTAGACCTGCTCCTCTGCCTTTTCTGAAACACTGCCATGCTTTTTGCACGACAGTTTGTACTTGATGTGTCAGACGACGAACAACATTGTACGCCAGTTATAACTGAGTGTTTCTTCATCTCTTATCATTGACTTCTTTAATGTTCTTTTATGGTTGATCGGCATCTCGCTATTCACGTATTCATTTGATATGAAACTGTCCTAATGTGAAACTGTGAGCGTCTCTCGATAGTTTCTTTATGAAAACTGTGTCCACAATTTTCTTTGATATACAATCCTAGACAGGTGAAAGACTGTTTGCACAGTTTTTTGCGTCCGTTACTCTTATCAGTTTTTTCTCGTCCTTTATCCTTGATAGTTTTCTCATCTGGATGGCTTCTTCTTCAAAAAACTGTTCCACAGTTTTTAACAGTTCTCTTCTCCTAGATTATTACAACTCGATCATCCTATACAAAGATTACATGAGGTAATAACTCTAAGGCCTAGACTTTGGTAGACAGTTTTGACACATCAAAATATCAATGTTAAAGGTGGGATTTTTTAATCAACACCTAACAATTTCCCCTTTTTGATGTTGTCAAAACCATACATCTAAGTCTATTTAAGTCGGCAAGAAGATGCAGTTGATCTGAGTTTACAAGGTTTGTCAATCTAACACTACTCAGAGTTGTGCTTCTTCTACACTCAACCTACTCTTATTGATCTTCCCCCTGAATGGGAGACAACATTCTCGATTAATATAAATACAATTAGAGCGATAAGAGAAACGATAGTTGATCACACTAGAATGTGTGAATTCAGCCAGTCAAGAATCAAGGTAAGAGACAATGAGTAGTTGTCTTAAACCAACAATTTTTCACTTTTCACTATATATGTTTGATTACAAGTTCATGAAAAGTTTTAAAACTGCGGTAATAAAGAAAGATACAAAAAAAATAATTCAAATTAACAGAACTACTCCTTTTGTTTGTCTTGATCCTTGTCCTTCTCTTTTTCTTGATTTGAGAAATCTACCTCCTTTGGCTCTGAGGAAGTTAAGGCAGAGGTGGAGGATCCAGCTTGCACCATAAGAGTTGTGGTCATTACTATGAAGAGTTTCAATTCTTGTTCTCTAGAAGCCTTTATTGTTTCCAATTACATTCTTCTCTCTTCATCCCACAATCTCTGCTCCTCTTCTCGCCTTCTCTGCTCCTCTTCTCGCCTCTCTATCATTTTCAACTGCAGCTTCATAGGTTCATCTCTTCTCTCTTCCCCCTTTTTGATAAAATAAAAAATAGTAAGGATCTGCTGATCCATTTCCTATCTCAGAACATCGAGGGATCGATGAGGTGCAGCCATAGAGATGGGGTCAGGAGACATTGTTCCTTCAGGTGCATCATGTGCTCTAGAGTCTTCGCCAGTTTGACTCTGAGATGTAGCATTAAATAGCTCAAGTTGAAGATGAGATCTGCTGGTTGCTTCCTCTGCTGCTTTTTGCTTTGTTGTTGCTGCTGCTGCTTCATTTCTCGCCTTTTCTGCAGCGACCTCTTCTTCCTTTCAAATGGCTTCAGCAGCTGTTGCTTCTTCCTCTTTTCTTCTCAGTTCAGCTGCTGCTTCTTCTTCTTGCTTTCTCTTTAACTCAGTAGCTTCCTCTTCTTCTCGTATCTTTTGTTCTATTGCGTGTACCGTCTATGTGTCAGTGGAAGCATCATGTTCCTTGCACTTTATGTAGATGATATTCTCTTAATTGGCGAGAATATGGATGTATTGTCGGGCATAAAGGGGTGGTTATCCGAACAGTTTCATATGAAGGACCTTGGGGAGGCAGGATACATCCTAGGGGTAAAAGTATTGCGGGAGCGCAAGAAAAGGATGATGGCCTTGTCTCAAGCGTCATATGTAGATATTGTGATTACCCTTCAAACATGGCATACATCTTTCCAAGGATCAGTGTTCGGTGACACAAAAGGCGAAAGATGAGATGAGCAATGTGTCTTATGCATCGACCGTAGGGAGTCTCATTTATGCAATGCTATGTACGAGGCCAGATATCTGCTTTTTTGTAGGCATGGTAGCAAGATATAAGGCTAACCCTGGACAGGCGCATTGGACAGCGGTGAAGCACATACTCAAATACTTGAAAAGGACTACAGACTATTGTCTCGTCTATCAGTGTGAGGAGTTGTGCCCTGTGGGTTATACGGATTTAGATTTCCTGGCAAACCGAGACAAAAAGTAGTCCACCTCTGGCTATGTGTTTACATTGGGAGGTGGGGCCATATCATGGAGGAGTGCAAAGTAGAAGTACATTGCTGACTCCACCATGGAAAGCACTTTTATAATGCTTTGAGTATACGTGGGTGATTGATGGATTTATATATTGAAAACATTATGATTGGCATATTTTGTACAAGGTCGATTGGTTAATATATTGGGAATCATAAATGTTGTATGTTCATCTCCTGTCTGAATTAACAAACATGTGTCGCAAACGCTATTATCCTCTTATCTCGTCGATAGGGATATCATACGGTGTGTAGTAGATCACGGAAGATCGTATGGATCGTTTGACCTAGTGACATATAAATGATTATCACAGCTGAGACAGTTCCAGGATAAACTGTCGGTGTAGGCTGCAGCATACGCAGGAATAAGCATCTTATCTTGGATGGCTTGGTATGCTGGTGTGGGGCACGCATTGATAAGGACCTTAGTTGAGATTGATTCTTTTATCTGATATTAAAAGAATCTAGATCTCTATGGCTTGATGAGATCCAAGGCCTAAATGAAGGTACAGAAGTATACGCAGATTGTGTATCACTTTGAGTTGCAGTGAAAGGCTCTAGTTGAGCTTGTATATCTGTATCTTGGGTGATAGCAGTTTGTGTATGACTGTCTGGTACTGGAACTAGGCAACCACATCCAGTATAGGATGCTGACATTCCCTGAGCAGCTCAAAAGGTTCGTTATGCAAAAGTCCTGCAGGCTGATTAAGTTCAAGCATAAGTGAAAAAGGTTTGAGTGGATAATTAATTAAATAGCTTGTCAAAGCTTAAACTAATTAACAAATGTCTTTAACCTTAAATGTGGGGATATATCGAGCCCATGCAACCCGTACCTCAAAACGTGGTAGCAAATAGGTAGGACAATATTGATTCTCTTGTGGAATGGATCAATATTAATTAGTTAATTATATTCTAGGTTGAATATAGGAATTAATTGATTGTTAGGCCTTATTTGCTATTTGCATTCTGGTCTGGCCCATGAAAACACATGCCCAACAGAAGTTCAGAATTTCCTATAAATAGGCCTCAGGTTCTCAGATCACATACACCACAAGATCATATGTTACAACACAGCAAACCAGGATTTGGGAGCTGTGTGTGATCGACTAGATTTGAGAAACGAGGAGGAAATTTCTGCTTCTCAACCGGCAAAGGAATCCGAAGAGAATCTTCACCAGACATTCGGATTAGAGTTGGGATACCGATCAGAAGATCAAATCAAGAGGATCGTGTTTTTTCTTCTCTCCTTCTTTTTTTCGAAAATTATTATTTAGTTTTCCAAGATTTAATTCTTCAATTTGCTAGGGATAAATCTTGGTGCGCGGGAAAAAGGATCAAGGATCAAATCTCTGCGCACTCGTTCTTCAGGTTTCTACAATCCAGGTATTCCCCAAAAACCCCCATTTGTGCATAATCAATCGGAGCATGCTAGGATTAATCATAGACATATCAATTTATTTTTGATATTCTAGTTAACGATCTCGGCTAATGAATTAAGTGATTAAGTTCACAAATCCCTTCATATAGTTTATAAATAGATTAGTGATGTATACAATCAAAAACGAACAGGAACTAAATATTAATTCCTAATGCTATATGATCAAGAATACAATCCTAATTGTATAACCTATAGTGTTAGAAATGACCAACAGGAAATAAACCCCTTACTCCAATGTAAAAATAATGCAATTGCAAGCTTTATCAACTTATTTCTTGATTTAACTTCTTATGGATGGTCAAAGAAATTCATTTACTAGAATTGAGGATAGCATCCTTTCCTTATTCATCATATGGTAACTCTTACAACCCAAGATACAATTGGACCTAGTTTTAAGTAGCCAAGTCTTGGGTAATTAGACAACTCTCACCCTCATTTTTTTTTTTTTTTTTTGCCTCATTTTGGAAAATCAATCGAAAGAGAGGGATGAGATTTTCTTTCATCTTAAAGAAAGTGAGAAGGTTAGAGAAGGTAACCATGTTCATCGTAGCCCATTCTTTATCTTTTAATGTTTTGATTCTACTAACACCCTCCTTTTAAACTCAATTACAAGAGAAAAGAAGATAGACCTAAGGTTATGGAGAGGATAACACCAAGTGTAGACAAGAATTGAGAACTGAAGAGAGAACTACAAAGGTGAGAAACCTATACACGTGACCTAGTTATTTTATTGCCTTAGAATTGTTATGAGCATATTTAGACCTAGATATGTGTATGTTTATGCTTGAAATATGAGAATGATAACATAAATTTTTCCTAGAGAAAGATTAAGAATATGAGAAGCATGCTAATGTTTAAAGAGGATGAGATATCATGAGATGATTAAGAATGTGGGAAATAATAAAATTAATGCAAGTATGTTGATCTTGGCCTAGATGAGGAATGAACCTTAAGTGTGAGAATAGTATGAGGAAGGATGAGTATGTTTAAGAATAGAACAAAAATCTAGCTTGTTGGAAATTAGAACATGTAAATATGCCCTAATTGTCACATTATGTAAATCAATAATTTTAAGACTTTAACATATTGGGTGATATGTTTTGCATGACTTATTGAAGACCTAAGTTAATTTATATAGCTTAATAACAAGTGAGGAAGCATTAATAATTAAATAAACCGAGCCCAGAAAAATCAAAACGAGACAAAAACGTCAAACTCACCTGAAAATGTCGTCCTCTTTTCAATCGACGTAGGGTGCATCGATGAATTCAAGGCTAGACACATAATAATTTGTAAATATTTCGTATCAACCGACACAATTTATGTGTCGATCAACATACTCCTGTCAATCGACATATCGCATAATGATTGACTGAATTCAAGTTTTTGCATGCATATGTAAACAAAGAAAACATCGACCGACACGATGGGCAATAATTGATTTAGAGCCCATTTTTTCTTCTTTCATGAATTTAAACACTTCAAAACAATAACTCTAATTGTACCAATACGCATTCGTTCTTGTTTAACATAAAACTCACTCATAATTTACAAAGTATGATTAAATTTAATACATTCCTACCCAGTCAATTCAATCTTATTCAATTCAACTCATTTACTTATTAAACCTTCAAACTACGACTTGTAACCAAACATACACGTGAACTGCCAAATTATTGACCAACCATTCGTCAAGCATTGTTATTTCCTTTATGAATCCAAATCACGCGCATCCAGGTGACTAACGTGAATAATTCCATTTTATTTCTTCAATTATCCTAAGGAATCCATTAACCTTCTGCTCGTGAAAATATAGAAACTCACCAAAAATCTAAACATTTTAATAATAAGAAACATTTGTTATATCTTTTATGACTTGGCTTATTATCTTTATATATATTAAAACAAAAACGTAAACAATATATTGTAAGTTTTAGATGTATTAATAATTCATTAAATGAACTATTTAGTTAATTAATTATAAAGTGAATGATTCCATATATAATAATATTATAACTGTATCACTACTAGAAATTATGTCTATCGTGACAGCATCAAATGTTATTAAACAAAGGTTATCCTGACACATATAGCTATCCCAACAGTCGGGTATTTTGTTGTCCCAAAAGGTGTCACAATAGAGTGGGCTCCTATAATCACAGTGGTGTCTGTCATTATAATCCAATCAATTTTCACAGATATATCTGTCAGGAAAATACAAGTAAAGTGATAGAGTACGCTGTCATTATAAACCTACCACTTCTCACTAATATTCCTTGTTAGGAAAATGAATATAAAGTAATATGATTTACTGTGAGCACAAATCACTAAGTTCACAAGTTTGCCTGTTGAAAAAATAAACCTTAGTTAACCTTAGTAAACGAAATTCATTGTGAGGAAAAATCATGTACATCGCATGTTTACCCGTTGTGAAAATTGATCTAAGGTGACACATGCCACTGTAAGTAAAAATTATTCACTTAACATATTTAGGTATCGGAAAAATTAATATAATCTAACATCCTTTATTGCAAGGGAAAATAATCTTTCCTAACACCATGTGCTGTAAATAAATATATTTAAACACATTAATCTATTAGGAAAAGTCTTTATGCTGACACAAACAGTGTCATTAAAAAGTATGTTCGTCAAATGCAATTTATACATTTACACTCAATCTAATCATCAATAAATAAAAAATATTCAATTCAACAAATGACTTTCAATAACATTTACTATAAATATATTTAACAGAAAATCCAAGTTTGCATTCCAAACTAACTATAGAAACCAATTCACATAGTTTAATAAAAGAATCGTCATCAACTTGACTAGCTCGTTAAAGTTAATGCATACAAGAAAAAAACTATGTCATGCCCCGATTTAAATAAAGGATGATTCATGAGGCATATTGGGAAGAAATACGTGGCAGGTGTGTTTGAAAAATGATAATAGGAACATAAGCAACTAGAAGTAACCAAACACATGTTAAATAGAAAAAGACGCCTCTCCGAAGAGGGATCGAGGCCCTTTGGATGACAATATTCAAAGTGTGATTACGTCAACAGGAAAGCAAATAGAATAGAGTTTTGCTAGCAGCGGAAAGTTTGAGAGGAAAATACATATGAAGATACATTCTCCAAGTTCTATCTATTACAAAATGAGATGTTCCTTACCAAGCAAACTCGTCTGCCATCGTCACCACCGTAAACCTGCACATTTTAGAAATAATATACAAGGCAGAGTATTTGAAGGTACCCAGTGGACACATGCTCAAAAATATAACAATTGATTTAATGTCCTGCCTTTATATTACGGCCACGCATGGGTTTTTACTTTAAAAGATTCTCCCATCGTGCCAAAACTATTTATTTTTTTTATTGCAATCATTTTCAATTCAAATGTTATACTATTTGCAAACAAGTGTGATTCGGGAGGTGGCCATCTTCATTGGTCACAATGCACATTCACGATAAGGCGCTACCTTAACATGTCGGCATCATAGTGCACTAATCACTGACATCTTTTTCACTACCAGGACACGATTGTTATACACAAACCTGCACACTACTGCGTAACATGTCCTTCTCTAAGTGGAGATCCTCCAACTTAGAGGACAGATAGATAAGCATAAAACATTTAGGCAATGACAAAAACTTTAAAATATAAACATAAATTTCATTTCATCATTTAAGCTCGAAATCAAACCGTTATTAGTTTTCATTTTATTGGAAAATATTGCCCACCTTTAGTAGATGCGGTGTGTTCCTTCTATGCTGCGTTGAATCGGCCTCGAGGATTTCCTAAGAAATTAATAAGCTCTATAAGACAACGGGTATTTCATACCGAAAGAGAAACTCATTCATTCATTATTATCATTATTATTATTATTATTTGAGTCGAGTCTTCGGGACTTCCGAGCCTTGATTAAAGAGTGTTTATTGGCTCGTGTACAATTTGTAGAAATGAAATGGGAAAAATAAATCTTGGATCATCAAGGAAATTAATAAAGTATCCTCAAAGCAAACGAAGTTATTAAAGTTTTTCCATGAACGGATCATAGGTGATTGTAGTTCGAAACAAAAAGGTGTAAGCCTAATTAAGGTGGCTCACAATTGGCGATATTTAGCTCAAACAACCAAGGTATAATGTTGGTTTTAAAATAACAATTGCTTGGATTCAAGTTTTTATGGCATAGAATAGACATTTGGGGTGGGTTAAGTGGCTAAAAAGAGGTTTCTGTACCGCTGAAAAAGGGTACAAGGATCGAGCTTGGATAACAGTTCAAAATGACAAAGTTTTCAAGCAAACAGGTCTAAGTCAACCTCCATATCTGTCGATATGGAAACCATATCGGTCGATATGTATCAAGTCGACAAACTGCATTCAAGTCGGCTAAATTGATGCGGCTCCACACGGATTCTCGGTACATGTTTTGATAAATGGCTTGCACGAAAATAAAGTTATATATCAAGGGTTTTGAAATTTGCCTCCGGTGTCGATCGAAGCAAAGGATCCGACGTCGGTCGACGCTCACCACATCAGTCGAAACAGAGCCGTTTTGGCTGATTGAAAAAGTGATATTTGGCTCGAGTCGGTTGTCCAGAGTCATTTTAATGATTTTTTTAATGGTTGCTAAGTTTTCCCAAAAATTTCAAAATCCTAACAACTTCAAATAAACATGGATTTATTCTCCAAATTTCTACATCCATGACTACAAAGTCTCAATTCCATCAACACATCATCATGATTCATAACTATCATGCTCCATAATATAATTAAATCATCAAAGGAAAGTCTCTAAAATTAAATCTAAATATGCTTGGTCTCTAGTTCAAGACATACATGCTAGAAAATCATCTTTCGTTTAAAATCTCTAGAAATAACTAGGTCATGCTCATTCATCACATCTCCATATTCTCATGCTTAATTTAAAGGATGACAATATTAAACTTCTCAAGGCAAAGAGATTAGAGTTCTAGGTCACAAGAGGACTTACCCTTGAAGTCCTTTGATTTTTATTCCTTACTCAAGCTCCTTGGTGGAAATTTCTAGCTCTCTCTCTCCTTAGCTCATGGAGGAAAATAAGAGAAGAAGATAATGGTGAGTCTCCAAAATGAGACAAGTTTAAGGTATCTAAAGAAGCTTTGAGAGCTTACCTTCAACCTAGAGTTGAATAATCGGGTTTTGGAGACAACGATCTTGCCGGAAGAATGTGGATTTGGCCTCCAAAGTGAAGAACTTCACTTACTCTCACCTCTCTCTCTTTCTCGATTTTTGGTGGAGAAAAGTGGGGAAATGAATAAATTTTCCTCACTTAAATCTTATAAAACTTGGTGGCCAAGTTTATTAAAATTAAAAGATAAAAGAAACAATAATACATGATTTTAGCCCATGGATAATAGGGTGAGAGATGTATTGCATGGTGGATAATACGATTTTTTTTACCATACTACTTCTGGTAATAGATATAAAGTTGAAATTTTCTTTTAAGGTCATAAAGTGCTTTTGCTTTATGCGATGTGACACCATCGGTCAACCGACATTAAATCTCTATGAAAACTCATTACGTGATACAACTCGATCAAATTTAAATTGTTCCGATATAACTGATAAAATCCCGACATTCAAATATTTGTCAAACGCTTGCTTAAAAATAAATATTGAATCACTTGTGCATGGTTTGCATGGTCTGCATGGCTTGTATGCAATCATAAACATCCTTATAATTATGTTGATCATGCATCAATAGAATAAGCAATCGGAAAAATATTATATTACAACTATAACCTCAGAAATTTCATTAAATAAAATACGGGGCGTTACATCCCTCCTGCCTTACAAAAATTTTGTCCCAAAATTTCATTAATTACAAAAGAGTTCAGGATGGCGTCCTCTCATCTTATCTTCGAGTTCCCTTATGGCTTCTTCTACTCTGTGGTGTCTCTAGAGCACTTTCACTAACTTGTCACTCTTGTTTCGCAGCTCTTGTGTCTTAGAATCCAAGATGGCTTCTTGATATGTGTGTAAAATGACATATATTTCGATGTGTGAGTGTGCATGTTTGCGTTCATTTTACCCTCATATCATATGTTTTAGTTGTTCTTTTGTCGTGTTTTCATGTTTTTGTGTTTTGAATGTTTTAGGACGAGATTTGAGCATATTATAGCATTTTTGGTGGAGTTTTGGAGGTAAATCGTCGAATTTTGGACGAGATTTCGGAGTTTAGAGGAGCCGCCCGACCGAGTGAAGCAGGCTCGATTGAGCCAAGTCGGACAGAGGGCTCGCTCGGCCGAGCTCTACAGGCTCGACCGAGCCCTGTCAACAGAGAGCAGGCTCGATCGAGCGGTTCTAGCTCGGTCGAGCCAGACCAGAATTTCAAGGATTCTGGCGGTTTTTCTCCTTAATTGGGCGAGCCATTGGTGGCTCGGGCAATCCGAGGCCCTGGGAGCTCGTCTATAAAAGGGGGATTTTCGCATTTTCAAAGAACTTTTGGTCAGATTTTCAATAACCGTCACGAGAGTTCTCTCTAGATTCATCTCCAAACCATTCTCCATCCATATTCAAGTAGATTCAAGCTAAATTCTTCCAATTTGGTGAGGATCTAGAAGGAAGGAAGGTAGATCAAGTCCAAGGAAGGCAACCAAAGGAGATCATACTTAGACCTTGATATTTTGTAATGGATTCTCTCATTTCTCTTATTGATTTGTACTCAATTCAAGGTATGAAGAATTAAATTCAATTGTGAGTGTTGTAGAATGGATATTGTGATGAGTTGATATCAAATTTGCTTGTTTACTTTCCTTTGAGGGATTAAATTGCACTTGAGCCTATTCCTTATCTCTTAGGTGTAGGTAATAGCCAACCTTAGAGATAGTTGATGTGAACGCTGCAGCCAACACGCGGGCAGAATCGTCATGAAAAGTGTAAATTCTTACGATTTTAGTTCCAATCCCTGTGCGGGGCTAGGTCGTAAGGCGATAATTGACGGTCGATTGGGAGTGATCTAGGGGTTAATAACGTAGTTGTTTGCAATTCCTAGTGTCATCTACCGCTAGTTTTCCGTAGCAAGTTGCTAGCGAATGTATGGTCAATTGCTAAACCTCCTAGGGATTAAATCTTGGTTTACAACATAGTATGATTCAACTTGGAACAATAGAAATTCAATCAACACTCAATATCTTCTTATTGTTGAACTTGAGATGTTGATCTACCTAAGCAAGTTACTCATTGTTTCGGCTTGTTGAAGTTAAATTACATGTTTTGTTATTGCATTGTTACTTTTATGCTTGATTACATTCTATTTTGTCTAGTTAAACAAATACCAACGACTATGTTTCGCCTAGCTATTAAACCTTCATACAAGTAAATAATTTTCACTTGAAGAAATTGAAAAGTACTCGGATTGATAAAATTTAAAGTGAAGATAGTGTTGCATTTCACCGTCATCACGTTTTTGGCGCCGTTGTCGGGGAATCTTCTAGTAGGTCTTGTGAAATTGTTGAAAGTTTGAAGGAGTGTATGCTAGGTGTTTGAGGAAAAGCTTGTGTGAATATTGTTACTAACATTTGTTTGCTAATTGTTCTTGTTTGTTTAGTGAATTGTTTTGCTTTGTAATATGTTTTGTTGATTTTTCCTAGGTAGTTTATGAGCACTCGATCAAAGGCTAGGGAGCTTGAGGCAAGGAAAATTCAAGAAAGAAGAGGAAATATTCAAATTGATTTTGAGATGGCTAACCATGGAGAGGACACGATTATGATTGAAGAGTTGGAGAGACAGCTCGAGTTGATGAAGGCGATGTTAAATAAGAGGAATGGTCCTAGGAGACCATTACAAAACCTTTTCGACCTCAAGGGGAACCGTTAACAGGAGGTTTTCGGTTAGGAGTAAATGTCACACAATTTGAGATTAAGCCACAGTTGGTCGAAATGATACAAAACAACCAATTTGGGGGACACATAACCGAGGATCTAAATGTTCATATATCTTGATTTTTGGAGATTACAGATACTATAAAGATCAATCAAGTGCCCCAAGATCAAATACGGCTGTGGTTATTCTCATTCTCCTTGAGAGATGGAGCTAGGAATTGGTTCGAAGGTTTGGACAAATCGAATATTGCCACTTGGGATAAGTTGAGAGAGAAGTTTCTATTCAAGTTTTTTCCACCAAGTTTGACTTTGAAGAGAAGGGCCGATATCACATCGTTTGGGAAAAGATACGATGAGCCTCTTTATGAAGCTTAGGATCGGTTCCGAGAGCTTCTACGCAAGTGTCCAAGACATGGGTTCTCACAAAGTCAGTTAATCTGCCAATTCTATAGAGGATTGGGATATGAATTGAAAACATTATTGGATGCATCATCTTAGGGAGTATTTCTTGATTTAGAAGAAGATGAAGCATGGAGGTTGATTGAGTGGATAGCTGCCAATAATTGCCAATGGCCAAGAGAAAGAATGGATTGTAAGGTCATTAAGTCAGTAAAGGAGAAAAATGAGATTGAAGCTTTGCGAGTTCAAATGGCTTCAATGCAAGAGAAAATGGACAAATCGATGTATAAGCTTGAGAGAAAGGATATTGTGTATGGATGAGATGTCTACACAATGGAGCATGAGTGGAGAAATTGTCAAGAGTATAAGAAATATGGTGGGAGAATTGCATATGATCCATGGCAAGAGTCGAGTCTACCCTCACAACAAAATTGTTGGCATGGACCACAACTTGGATACTAGGAAGAAGAAGAGGAGATACCGGAAATAGAGGTGGACCTAGAATGGAAATGTGAGAAGAATGTTGAATTATTGGAAGACATCAAGACACAAGTCTCTTGTATAATGAATCAATTGAGTAAGAAAGAAGAAGGCCCTTTGGGAGGAGCATGTAGGGCCATAACCACAAGAAGTGGGCACTCTTATGAAGGACCGAAAAAAAAAGAAAATGTTGGGGAAAAAGATAAGAATGAAGGAGGAACTAGGAAGCAGGTTAGTTTTAAAGAGGAAGAAAAAGTCATTCCAAAGGTGGTTAAGGAAAAAGAAGTGACAGAGGGTGAATCTTTGGAGAAGGAAGCCACACCTCGTATGCCTTTTCCTCAACGCTTTGAGAAAAGAAGGAAAAATAGGAAGTTCGCTCGATTCTTAGAGTATATGAGCAAGATTCAAATAAATCTTCCTGTACTTGAAGTCTTGCAAGAGATGCAGGGGTACATGAAAATGTTGAAAGAGATGTTCACTCCAAAAAGTAAGTATGGCATTAGAGAATATGAGACGGTGAACCTTTTTTAGGAATGTAGTGTCGTAATTCAAAGGAAAATGCCTTTCAAAAGGTATGATCCAAGGAGTTTTCTATTTCATGCATGATTGGTGGAATAGAAGTAACTAGAGCTTTGTGTGATTCGGGGGCTAGCATCAACTGAATGCCTTTATCCTTGTTCAAAAAGTTGGAAAAAGGGGAAATCAAGCCAACCACAATGACACTCCAGATAGTCGATCGGTCTTTGTCATATCCTAAAGGGATTGTTGAAGATGTTTTGGTTAAAGTGCGTGATTTCATATTTTTGGCCAATTTTGTGATACTTGATATGGAAGATGATGGAGACGTTCCGTTGATCTTGGGTAGACCCTTCTTGTCTACTGGAGGAGCATTGTTTGATATGAAACATGGACAGTTGACTTTCCAATTTGATGAAAAAAAGATCACTTTCTCTTTTCCGGAAGCTATGAAGAGGAGTATGGAGGACAATGAAGAGAATTGTAGTATGGTAGAGGTAATGCAAGACCTAACTTTTGCATAATGTTCCGAAAGCGAACCATTGGAGGATATTTTGCAAAATTCTTATTACATGGAGAATGTAGTTGGAAGAGAAGAAGTGAAAGAAGACATTGTGGAGTGTGTCCGATTATTGGATAATTTCCCTATTGATGCATCAAATGGGGAGGTTAAGTTCTTGGAATTAAGAACTAAAGAGGAGGAAGATGAAACCAAACAGAAAAAGATGGAATTGAAGATTAAAGCACCAGATGTAGACTTGAAAAATTTACCAGACCATTTAAAGTATGCATTTTTGGGAGAAAATGAGACTTATCCAGTAATCATCTCAACCGGATTGTCAAATTGTGAGGTTGATAAATTACTTAGAGTTTTGAGGATGCATAGGTCGGCAATTGGTTGGCAATTGTCTGATATCAAGGGAATAAGCCCAACCATTTGCATGCATAAGATACTTCTTGAAGAAACATGTAAGCCTAAGCGACAACCTCAAAGAAGGTTGAATCCAATGATGCAAGAAGTTGTGAAGAAAGAGGTTCTAAAGTTGCTTGATAATAATATCATTTATGCTCCAAGTGATAGTGAGTGGGTAAGTCAGACGCATATGGTACCCAAGAAAGGGGGATTTGAAAAGGTAGTAAAGGAGAATGGGGAAGAAGTGATGGAGAGACCTGCTAAAGGATGGCAGTTTTGTATTGATTATCGTGCTTTAAATTTAGCTACTCGCAAGGATCATTTTCCCTTACCATTTATTGACCAAATGCTTGATAGTCTTGAAGGGCACTCTCACTATTACTTCTTGGATGGCTATTCGGGGTATAATTAAATCATGGTGGCACCGGAGGACCAACACATGACAGCTTTTACATGTCCTTACGGAGTTTTTGCTTACCGAAGGATGCCCTTTGGTCTTTGCAATGCACCGGCTACATTTCAGCGATGCATGATGGCTATATTCCATGGGCTTATCGAGGAGATTATGGAGGTATTCATGGAAGATTTTTTGGTATTTGGTAATTCATTTGACGTATGCTTGAAAAATTTAGACACTGTTCTTGCTAGATGTGAGGAGACCAATCTTGTTCTTAACTGGGAAAAATGCCATTTTATGGTTTGTGAAGGAATTGTGTTAGGACATAAGATTTCTAGTAAAGGATTAGAAGTTGATAAAGCTAAGATTTGTGCTATTAAACAATCACCCATTCCTAAGACGGTGAAAGGTGTAAGGTGTTTTTTAGGACATGTTGGATTTTATAGGAGATTTATTCAGGATTTTTCTAAGATAACTAAACCTTTATGTTGTCTGCTTGAGAAAGATGTGCAATTTGTTTTTGATGAAGCATGTGTTGTTGCTTTTGAGAAATTGAAAAAGGCTCTTGTGACAGCTCCGGTGCTTATTTCACTAAATTGGGATGAGGAGTTTGTGTTGATGTGTGATGCAAGTGATTTTGCACTTGGGGTAGCTCTAGGAAAAGTTAGGGATAATGTTTTTTGGGTAATTGCCTATGCTAGTAAGACTTTAAATCCGGCTCAATGTAATTACACTGTAACTTAGAAAGAATTTTTAGCCGTGGTTTATGCATATGATAAATTTTGCCCATATTTGGTAGGCGCTAAGTCAATTGTGTACACTGATCATGCTGCTATACGGTACTTGTTTAAGAAACCAGATGCAAAACCTAGCCTCATTAGATGGATTCTATTGTTACAGGAGTTCGATATTGAAATTAGAGATAGGAAAGGGTGTGAGAATGTGATAGCTGATCATTTGTCTCGGTTAGAGGAACCTGTTAGTGGGGATGAAAATCAACATTATATCAATGATAGTTTCCCCGATGAACAAGTATTTTATGTGGCTTATAATACTCCTTGGTACGCTGATTTTTTTAATTTTCTTGTTGCTGGAGTATTTCCTCCTGACTTGAAGTACCATCAAAGGAAGAAGTTCCTCAAAGATGTACAATTTTATTATTGGGAGGAGCCTTTCTTGTTTCGTAGATGTGAAGATGGAGTCATTCGAAGATGTGTGCACCAGGGAGAGTGGAGACGGATAATAGAGGAATGCCATGCTTCCGAGAGTGGAGGGCATTTTGCTGCTAATAGAACGGCCCTGAAGGTACTTTCTTGTGGTTTTTATTAGCCTTCTATATACCATGACTGTATGAATTTTGTTAAGGCTTGTGATAGGTGTCAGAAAATAGGTTCCATTACTCGTCGGGATGAGATGCCCTCTAGACTTTTTATTGAGGTTGATTTGATTGATGTCTGAGGGATTGAATTGCACTTGAGCCTATTCCTTATCTCTTAGGTGTAGGTAATAGCCAACCTTAGAGATAGTTGATGTGAACACTGCAGCCAACAAGCGGGCGGAATCGTCGTGAAAAGTGTAAATTCTTACAATTTTAGTTCCAATCCCTGTGCGGGGCTAGGTCGTAGGGCGATAATTGACGGTCGATTGGGAGTGATCTAATGGTTAATAACGTAGTTGTTTGCAATTCCTTGTGTCATCTACCGCTAGTTTTCTGTAGCAAGTGGCTAGCGAATGTAGGGTCGATTGCTTAACCTCCTAGGGATTAAATCTTGGTTTACAACATAGTTTGATTCAACTTGGAACAATAGAAATTCAATCAACACTCACTATCTTCTAATTGTTGAACTTGAGATTTTGATCTACCTAAGCAAGTTACTCATTGTTTCG